>JAVQJD010016800.1:0-15396 GCA_036023655.1 Nannoperca australis | reverse complement strand
AGCTGTGTGCCTATCAATCAGCAGGTCGTGTGTTTGACCCCGTACTCCCCCGGTCACCTCCCCACATGGAAGTCGCTTTGGATAAAAGCGTCTGCTAAATGCATAAATGTAATGTAATGTAATAGTCTTCAGACTATTAATGGAAATTGCACGATCGTGATCGGACACACAGACTTGCACTGAAGTAAAGAGAGTAATGCACAAAGACAATTTTCAGACTAATATGCACAAATAAACATACATGGATCTGCTGTAAATCACCAGCTGCAGATTAACTTGATAGAACTGTTCCAATTTGATGTGAACGAATGTCTTTCAGAAATATTGGATTATAATTTAGTATACTGCCACAACCGTTTAGTCTATTTACTGATCGACAGCAGCTTTTATTTCGCATTATTTGCGTTCTGATGTCTTTTGTGTCTTAATAATCATTGGCTATCAATTTGTCTAAAGAAATGACAAAATAATCTAAAACAAAAGTAGGACACTGAATTTAAAAAAAATGCAGTTTTATTGTACCTGCAGCAAAACATTAATATAAACCGAACACTGTGTGGTGACCGACCTCCTTCTGCTCCAGCAGCGGCAGGGCGTCGGTGAGCAGAGTCATCCAGAAGCTTCGGGGGGCGATCTTGGCCGTCATGAGGGAGAGGAGCAGCGCGGCCGCCTCGCGGAAGCGTTTCTCTCCGTACAGCTTGTGGAACTCGCGGTACTTCCCTGCGAATGACAAAGGTCGGCAAAGTTTTCACACTGCAACTTTGACCTTTTACCAAGCTGACATAGATCTTATCGCACAGTATAAAAGTGCAGTTTGACTTCACTTTGCATCATGTTTCCTCCCACCTGCATGAATTGTTCACATCGCTGATACCCATCAAACAGATACTTTGTACTATTTCTTAATAAATATAAAGATCTATTTACATAATAACAGAGTGCCGTCACATGCTGTTGCATTAAGCAGTACGTTTTATTTATATCTCTGTGCACACACGTCTCTGTGTCTTAGTCTCATGTGACGGCATGAAAGAGACCATAAGGGAAGTTGACAAATCATCCCTGACTGAATGTCCCCTCACTTGATTTGTGATTTTAAACTTGAGAGAACAGCAAAAGCTGAGTCACATGTTGAGCAGTGCGTGTGCGTGTGCGTTCCTTGTTCATACCAAGGAAAGTAAGCCTACTGCTGAGCAGCATTGCTGATCCCAAGTTGTCTATCAAGTCCAAATCAGAGAAAGTCCCTCTGGCGCAGTAATCCTGTAAGAACCTGACACACAAACATGTTTTAAACCACACAACAAAAGGTGCTTTCACAGGAAGACCAGCAGGACCTTTTAGAATGAGTTGAGAAGAACTTTGATGCAAACATCCCAGAAGAACTTGAGAAATATCATCTCACAAGAGCATGTCTTTGTTTGATGTTATTGAATCAACTGTTTTCAAAAATGCTGGGGTTCTTTCTACTAAAGGCTCCAGCACAGCTGCCGACCTCGTTGAGAAACATCTGGAAGAATAAGTGCATTGTTAAGGGAACTAACCTCTCTGAAATGAGGGTTGCAAAGGCAGCATCTTTGGCCCTGATGCTCCAGGAGAGAGCAGAGCCCAGTCTGTTGTTCCTCAGGGCCCGCATAGCCATGATCTTACAGATACTCCGCACTGGGTGACGAAGAGAGATTAAAAGGTTTAAGTCCGTACTGCATTGGGAAAACACGACTATATGAAGGTGAGAAAGAACGACCGTGAAAGAAAATGCTACCTTGCTCGGACATATGTCTCTGCTCACAGATCCGGAGCACCTTGAGGGCTTTGCGCTCTGTTTCCAAAGGAACGCGCTCAATCTGCAGCTCCAGGTAGACACGGCCAAACTCTGGGCAGTGATCAAAGTAGTCCACAGCCAACTGCCACAGACTTCACACAGACACACAAAAAACATCCTATAGAATGAGACAATGCTGCCGTCAGCTGGCTCGTGTTTCACGCCACCTTTGAGGGCAGTGAATTAATTAATAAAGTCAATTAAAGAGTGAGTAATCACAAAATGAATTAATAGTAAAAAAAGCTTCTAAAAGCCACGTGGGTCAAGACTGAACACGTTTTTATACCGTGTGTAAATGAACAAAGTAATTAAATACACTAATTAACAGACTTGCCATACTGTAAGTATAATCAGCACAGTGAGCATTGGAGAACCATACCTGTGATGAGTGAAGAGACCAGACGCATATTCTAACAGGAGAAACTCTCTTAAGTTGGAGCCAAAGCTGAACACACACACAGACACACACAGAGAGTACATATTAGATCAATAAACAGTGCAATGGGCATTATCTCCAGCTTAAAAGTGTAAGTACAAGGACAGATGCATCCAAACAGAGTCCTTACTGCAGATTGTGAGACTGGAGGAGTTTGCAGTGATCCAACAGATCGGTCAAATGGGCCACAAACCACCAGTTGTTGAGAGCAATGCTGAAGAGACACGTGGTGGAGAAATTAGGGAATAGTGTGTTGAAAGAGTTAAAAGATTACAGACTGTAGGCATCAACACGTGTGCGGCCGTCGCGTACTCCTGCGTGGCGTGTACCTGCAGTCCTTGATGACCTGATGGATGTCAAACTCAAAGGCGGCCAGTAAGATGCTGTCCAGGGGCTCTGGGACGCTCCTCGAGTCCAGAAACATGGTCATGCATGACTACCACACACAAATATACAGTGAATACCAGGCATGTGGTAGCAGTGAGTACGAATACTGAGTGGTGCAGCAGCAGTTAGTGTAGTGCATACCTGTGCATAATAGTGTAACTCAGTGGGTTTGACTGTGGGGTGGCTGAAGAGCAGTCTAGTGACCATGAAGTGGTACCAGGTGCTCAGTAGTTCCTTGCGCTCCAGCAAAGTGTCTTCGTCGCCCACTAGGATCTAAAACGAAATTTTAAAAAACAAAAAACAAACAGGAGGTGGAAAAAGTGTGTTGAATTAATACTTAAGGAATCACACATTCAGTACACGTAAGATGCAGATAAGACAACAGCCGGGGCTACTGAGGGCACGGACCTTGCAGATGAGCTCCAGGTGTTGGTTGCTGGCGAACGAGTTGTCCTGCAGGCAGCGGTCCACCTCCTCATGCCAGTGTCTCCACTTCACATCAAACTCTGTCAGCATCTGGGTGCCGCCGGGCTGAAGGATTATCATAGAAAGTTCAGATGTGAAATTAAAAAAAAGCCATGGTACTGCAGATCAGCTTAGGACATCCCTGACTCTAATGACACAAGTACACCAAGAGAATGCAGGAAATAACTTGACTACCTGTGCACCATAGTGGAATCTAATACATCACTGCAATCAATACTAGTTTTGTCAAGCTTATAATGTTATATATGTATTATATAACGTTTTCTGAGACTACATAATATACTGTAACAAGTGGAGCAGGTTTGTCTCTATGGTCATTTATGAGGTTTCATTCTGCTGAACTGCATTCAACATTCAAAAAGGTATTACTTAATAATTAGAAGTCATGGACGTGTGATGTCTGCACAAATTAGATGTGCATGTGCAAGAAAAAAAAACTTTTGTACACCTTTTCCACTTGACAAATAAAACTGAGATCAAACCATGTAAGCACTAAATCTGTCCATAAAGAACACATAATATATAACTATCATCTTGCCATAAGCAATAAGATAAACCACCGATAGATAGTCTTACATTGTAGAAGGGCATCTTGCTGAGCAGAGTGTCCATCAGCTTGTACATGTTCCTGGCAGCAGGCTGTAGGGTCGCCTGCTTCGCCAGCATCTGTCTGGCTTCTTCCAACTTGCCCTGTAGAACATAACTCACCACCTGCACAGCCCAGACAAAACATGTGATAACTGAGGTGTCAAACTGCGCTCTACGTCAGACAAAATTAAGTGAGTGACATTCTGAGACATTCTGTATTCGGTGAATACAGCTTTTATAGTTTCAGGTTTAGACCTAAAACGTCTGTGTGGGTGCTGCACCTACCACATCCCAGTAATCATGGTGCTCAGCAGGGCTCTCACTTTGCAGCACTTCTCTGGCCTTCTCATCCACATCAGCCTTGTGTAACCTCACCCAGTGCAGGAGATGGAGCAACAGGGAGCCCGCTGAGGAAACAGACGAGCTTACTTGTTTGTTTGCTTTCATAGGTTGAAAGTTAATAAAATGCATTCCAAAGGTCAAGAGGGAGATTTAACTACAAGCCCCGAATCAAACTCTTACCAGGAGCAGCTTCAATGAACAGCACTTCACACAGATTCCAGATCAGTTCTATTGCCAACAGAATGGACACCTGTCGCATCAAAACAGAGGCTGAGGTTAACAAAATTATCCAAAAGCAATTTTAGTCAAAATTAAACACATATTCCTCTGCATTAACACCTTAGCATTAATTGCTAATGAGTATGTGTTTCGGTTTTCAGAAAAAAAAATGATTGCGCTCAATTATACCTCATAATTATGTATTAAATATCGTCACAATACCATTCAACTAAAAGACAATGTTAATACTGAATTATTGCCTAGCTCTAACTCACCAACGAACACACAGATTGCATTCTGTATGTGCGTTAGTCCACCTTCACATAAGGATGTACTGTCTCTGCATGTTGTGGCACAGATACACATACAGTAGTAGAACATACCTGATTTCCATATCGCGTGGCCACTCCTGTATCTTTTGTAGAAACTGCAGAAAAGAGGAAAAAATATAAATTACTAAAACACTGAAATATCAAAGTGATACTATTAATTTATTACAAAATACAGACCTGCAGCTTGCTGAAGCTCCTCCATACAGGCTCGTATCACAGATCTATAGTTTTTACTGATGCTGACAAATCTAAAGAGCAAACCAGAGACACGTTCATGATATGCAATCATTTATGCAGGTGCTTCGTCTGCCTTTTGTAAGGTTTGTGTCACATGCAGAGGAACAGAAGACATCAGGTGGCCTTACTGAGGTTTTTTGTTCTTGCTGGGGAGGTCCTCTCTAATTGTCTGTAGGCCGACAAAGATGTGATGTGACTCATTGAAGAGTTTGCGTAAAATGGGGGAATATATGTCCTCATCTTTCCTGACCTCATGGATGAAGGTGCTGCCTGATCCTGTAGCACCTGAAAATACAGGGCAGGCGGTGTTAAGAGTGACGTAAGCCCAGATAGAGATGGCAAGGGAAAACTTAAGAGAGGTGCTTGGATTAATATCTGCACATACCTGATGCTTTATAAAGGGTCTCGTGCACAAGAATATCACCAGGACCCCATGCAAATCCCAAATGCTTCCCATAACTGGCTGCAGGGACGTTCTGCATTCAAAGAAGAGAGAGAGAGTCATTACACTGAATTATCTAAAGAGGTGATGCAAAGATTCAAGTTCAATATCAACTCATATTGTGTTGGGTTTTTTCACTCAAGGTTAAATTCAAGGTTTTCAGCAGTCAAGCAAAACTTCCAACTTTTTATTAAACTACTTAAACCCAGTTTATAATTAAAGTGCACTACTATTTTTAACTAGCCAACGATGAAGTTAGAATACTTTGAGACGTATGCATTTCTGTTATTAATCTTTGAAGTGTCTGAATGTTTTTTACACACGTTATGGGCCATTTTGTCTTCATATAATTATTCCATTTAGCTAGATTAGACATTTAGTTATGCTGTTGCGATACATGTTAGCTTGTTAGCAATGCTATTCAGTGGGAGAAAGGAGTAAAGTAAGCTATAGTGGTTACTTACGGTGATTGCCGGCTCAACGTCTACTTCCTCCATCAGGGAACAGTATTATCGGTATAATAAAATATAAAAGGACTAACTATTCCGCTAGAAACACTCACGCCATGAACTACAGGTGCGGTGCTGCTTACGCGCCTCAGTCATACATTTGAAAGCCCTTAAGGCGCATGTTTGATGATGTCACTGAAGGGCTGCCCTTCATCCGCCTGTTTTTCCATCTGCTGTGTTTGGCTCATGGTGTCGTTGTGTCCAGACATACAGATAGATAACTAGAAAATAAGTAATTAATAAATACATGAACACAGATAATCAATAACTATAAAGTTCTGGGGAATTAAGTTCACACAAAAGAGGGAAATAGTTATATTTCAAAATATGGGAATTGTTTTAAATTTTTTTTATTGTTATCCATTTATAAACAAAGCATACACATATGTTCACTGGACTTTTTTAAGAATCCGTGTTTTGATTTGACTTGAGCAAATACACACATTCGTCATGTGTGAAAGTACTCATTTAATGTAGTTTTAGTGCATCTTCATCAGCAGACAGAAAAACAAGATGGCCGCTGGGATTTATAGGGTTAATAAAAAGCAAAACATAAAGTGCAATACTACATTCCCAGTGTGTGTAATGTACTGTATGGTGCTGATTACTAAACTATGCAACACTGATGAGAGGTAAGCAAGGTGTTGGGGTGCATGTTGTGGGAATTCTGTACCTCTACAAACCCGACAATAAAAGGAAAAACATCGCTGTGCGCGTGCATGTGTTGCCGAAGCGCCTCTTTAACGCGCATTTGGGACTCTCCCGCCCATGCCCAGACTGCGCTTTCACCCTCGTGATTACCTGGAGCCATACAAAACCCGATGCTGTGGACGCGCACTGGCGCGTGGGCGCGCACGCTTCGGTCGAATTATTTAAACGGGAGCGAGTACGTGCGCGCACTCGTATTCTTTGTGTGGCAGCGTAGAGAAGCGCCAAAAGAGTGACCATGGCTGATGAAAAACCAAAGGTGAGTGTCTCTACATTGTATCAAAACACCAGCTCATTTAACCGAATCTGGGGCATTTGGGGTTCACAGAAAAAACGGACATTTTTACATGTTCTGTTTTACCTTGTTAAAGTTGAAAGCTAAAATTCAACTACTATGTGTACCTACTTTGATAGACCGGAAGGTCTGTGAACGCGCATCCACATGCGCGCATATCGTTTTCTGCTTGATCCCACACAGCCAACCAGCTGGTGTCATCCTCAGTGCATGCTTCAATTTAAGTGTGTGTGTGTGTGTGTGTGTGTGTGTGTGTGTGTGTGTATTTGTGCAAGTGGGAGAAAGGTTTTGTGGTATAGCAGTAAGAATTGGTATATGCCACTGAAACTACAGTATTTTTTTATCCATCTTGATATAGGGCTCTGTCTTCTTATTTCAGGCTGTGGTCAGCTTGTACTGATTTGAATTTGCAGACATTGAAACAATGTAAACAATGGGAACACGTGCCACAGGAAAGATTTTGAAGTTTACTAAAGTCCGTTTTCGGGAAATTAATTTTGGAAACCATTTATACCTAGGTATTACCTAGGTACTAAAATTAGATGGTAAAACTTTACAATAGGCTATGGTACAAAAACATGTGAGTAGCTACTGAGGAATGAGGAGCGACATGATCATTTAAGAGTAGTTCCGGAATATCTCCAAATTGAGGACTATATGATAGATATGGTTTCTAGAGAGCAGACGGGAAGATGATATATTATCATAAGTTGATATGATATATCATGACCGCTTTCTTTGTAAGTCGTCCCTGGTTAGCTCTGTTCATTCATTACTAAATATTTAATAATTAGTTTGTGCATCCACCTGTAAAGTGGTACATCATACTGAGTAGTTACAATGTAGTCCGTCCTTATTTAATGATAATTCGACCATTATTTTATGGAAGTTTTGATTGGACCGTTAATAGTTCAATTTAATCGTCCAATCAAAGCATGCCTCACAGTGTATTTGTAATCATACTGCCCTGAAGTTCACCCACTCTGAAGTCGGCCCCTGTCACTGTAGCTCTTTGTCTAACTAGAGACGATTTACGAGAGCCCAGGCTGATGATCTAAAATTGCAGCTGCTGAACAATTTAAGTAATCAGTTTTTAATAACAATGAGAAATATTCAATCCTTTAATCTGTGAAGCTGTAACCAAGAAATGAATGGTGTTTGATACAATGTGTATATATTTTAAAAATTAGAGCTTCCCATTACATTTTTTTTTGTTGATAAGCTAACTGATTAATCAGCTAATTAGTCGAGCTCTGGTTCCCTGCATGCCTGTGATAACTATTTCCTTTCTCTCTGACTTTATCTCTCAGGAAGCAGTCAAGACAGAAAACAACGAACACATAAACCTGAAGGTAGCAGGTCAGGATGGATCTGTAGTGCAGTTCAAGATCAAAAGACACACGCCGCTCATCAAACTCATGAAGGCCTACTGCGATAGACAGGTGAGCACGGCACAATATCAGCATTCAGGATGATGTTACAGGTTTACTTCCTAAACCAGCGATTCCCAAACTGGAGGGTACAGAGCTATTGTAGCGTGTGTGTGGTGTAACTAAAGCTGAATAGATCTTTTTCACAGCAGACATTTTGACTTGTGAAGCACATAATTACTGCATTGCATTGCAGCTGCACTGTAATTCTCACCACATACAGCCCTTTGACTATCAATTTCTTTCACGTGTAGAGGCAGTCGAGTGTTCCCTTGCCTGTACTGCTGCCGCTTGGTGACTTATTATGAAGTGAATGATCTGAAGAACGATAGCTTTGATATCCACCCTCGCCTATGTTCTTGTAGTTTCAGCTCCTGAGAAAAATGTTAACAATGAAAAAGGAAGCATATTACAGGAGTAAAATAGATTCCAGCCTCCTTTTCCTTTATTATTAAGCTGTAACGGTGAGTAATATCAACCACAACTGAATTTCTAAAGGAACAAGTATTGTATTCTAGGTAGAAAACAGCTGGAGTTTCTCTGAATTTGCCTTTAATGGAGCTGTAGTTTTGGGACGGCATTGTCGTCATTGTTTAGATAGGATTCGCCCCCTCTAGCTTTTTAGTCTTTTTGGAGTGAAAAGGTGCAGCAACCTCCACCAGCAGTGATACATCCACTTGATTATTGGATTTTAGGAACAATATGTTGGGTAAATGACACCTACAGTCCCCCTTGTAAATTTGTAACAAAGCTCCTGCTGTCTCGCATTGCACAACAGTTTGACAAAGCACATGTGTAAGTGATGACATTAACAATGACTCCCTTCCATTTACGTGTCCCAGTCAGCCATGGCAGTGAGCCAGCATGCACAATACTGAGGCTCCGGAACTGGCACACCTTAATGTAATGCAGCCATTATTAAAGTTATTAATTACATCTGAGCTTTTCTTGCTATGACATGCCAAAACCTTGTTGTCCTGAAAATATACGCATTTACTAGAGTGGTCTTTTTCCAGCTGCATAGACAGTGAGGAGCAAGGCTTAGGATGGCTCTGATGCCAAGTTATACGGCATTCACATCATATGGAAATAATTATTTGAATTACTTGATGGTTCAAAGCAACAGCTTAGACTTATGCACGTTTAATCCGGTTTGAAGACAAAAAAAGGCTATAATAAGAGTAATTACTTTCAGAAAAGTCCCACTTAGATAAATTATGTAGTCAAAACGTTTGAACTTTTTTATCTGACATGACAACTTTAGTTGACTGCAGATATTTACTCAATGGTAAGGTCACAGCTCAGTATGTTGGAGAAATCAAGCTTGTATCCAACAGACACATCACATACAAGACATCTAAAGGCATTGCAGTATGCTAAAAGGTCAAACCTAAAATAAAAGCTACATTATTTTCTTTAATCATCATGGTCACGTTTTTAGTCATTTATTCCTGAAAGAGTTATTGTTCATTGTTTATTGGCTAATATGATCCAGCTCTTCTCTTCCTACTCGCATGCAGTTAGGGCTACAGAGCCAATGTGAATCTTCCCTCAACAGCTGAAAGTTGTATGTGTGTGTCTCTCCAGGGACTTGCAATGAGGCAAATCAGGTTCAGATTTGATGGACAGCCAATAAATGAGACGGACACACCAGCACAGGTACGTGTGAAGGCTTAAACAACTAGCTATACCCAAAACAGACTTAAGACTTAACTGCTTAAAAATACGCATTCACATGGCATGTTGTGGGGTTTTATAGCGGGCTCTAACATGCTTCATGCGCATCCACGTGTGTCATCACTTGTGCTGATGCATTTGTGCCATCCTTATCAAGCAAGATATGCACATTTCATGCATTATTTCCTATGCTCTTTCATGGGGAAGCATATTATTAGTGCTCTTAATTTTATTTGTTTTCCCCACCAGTGTTCAATACACGATGGAAATTGTGCCTTGATGAATGCAATTGTAGGATATAAAGACACTTGCAGATTAAACAAAACTGAAATAAACAGGAAATCTTACATTAGGGCCAAAATAAATAAATACACAAGATGCCGACCAACTGGCCATGAAATGTAGCAAAGAGATTGTGCAGAACTTCGCAGAAGTCATGTAACACGTTTAAATAACCTTGTTTTCTCTCTTAACAGTTGGAAATGGAAGATGAAGATACAATTGATGTGTTTCAACAACAGACAGGAGGCCTGATTTAATCACAACTACATGAATCACCATTTTCCTCCTTAACACAGCCAACCTTCCTGGCCTGGTATACACAGCGACTGCTTCCTTGCAACTTGTCCTTTTGTCTCAACAGAATTCCATGCAGAAGAAGTTGTCATTTCTCTGCTATACATAACTGCTGTACAGTATTGTCATTCTTGCCCTTGTTTCTTTTCTGTTTTTGTATATAAACCACATCCAGATCACCCCGGAATAAAATCTATTTGTTAATGCTGTATTGTGGTAAATGTTAAGGACTTCCCTTCCCAATCTGAAGGGCTTCTTCTAAGGTTGCAGACAGATAGGACTGGTGATAGAGTGAGAATTGACTGACTTCACTGATCAAATGTTGGGCTAGGCTTGGTCAGTGTCCAGTAAATCTATTCTTAAAATGTACAATTTTGGGACTGGTTGTCACTTTGTGAACGGTATACCCAGTTTGGGAATGGGGCTGGATTTTTATTTGGTTTCTGTTATCATGAGAACAAAATATTTGATTTTATAAATTTTTTATATAGTAGTGGACGTGTAGAAAAATGTTCTGATTAATTGTTTGACTAGGCCACGCTTCACATTTTGGGAAGCCTGAAAAGATGTTTCAGCTAAATAAACATCTGTATTGTCTATTAAGATGCCTGTTAAAATAAAGCTAATGTCTTTTTCCAAACTTCCACTAATTTTGTCTGGCTTTCCAGTTATTGTTGGAACCTCTTCTGGGCAGAAATACAGCCAATAAAAAATACATTAGTAGAACTATGACGAGCACAAATCCAGATAGTAATTGTGTTGCCAATTTTTTTTCCAAGACTGAAGGTCACTCCCAAGATCTTAACCAGCTGGAGGTCAAGGTTAACTCCCGGTTTTCCTTTACCTTTACATCGCAGTTTAAAAATAGTTATCAGATTGTGATAATCAATGCTATTAGATTAGATGCAGAAAAAAAAAGCCCTCTGGGATCTGGACTTTGCTGTCTGGTCGCTGACATGAAGCCAAAGACCTGCCACCAACAAGAGAGGCGATCGCAAAGGTTCTGTCCAATAAGAGAGGCGTTCTGTGATGTTCTGTCCAATCAGAGTGGGTCGAACGCCGGTGGGATGGGTCTCGTGGGCTGGCACCGCAGAACCAACGGATCTGGTCTTGGTTATGTTTTTCAGTGTCGGGTGGAGTCTACATCCTGTCGCATCTCTGCGGGGAAGGCGGAGGACTTTTTTAAAATTAGTTTCTCATTGACTATTTGTTACCGCCGAGACATCGAAATACTCCATAAAGATGACGACGACAACCACTTATAAAGGAATGGAGCCTGGTTCTAAAAGCAGTTCCAGGTAAAAGAAGCTGAAAATCTTTTCACGGAGGAACAAAAGAAGTGGGATGCGGCGGCAAGCCTCTCAGCTAGCAAACGCCTAGTTTCTGCGTGTGCTTGAATGCAGCCTGCTAACTAACCTTAGCCCGCTGGTGGATTTTTGTGGATTTAGCTAAACTGTCACATAGTCTTGCTAATTAAATTAATCTCGTTGGGTGACTGATGCACCATATAACGGTTAGCATTTAGCTACACGAAGTTAGTTAGGCTAGCATGTCTGGACTGTGTAGAATAATTAGGCGTGCGTGTTTAAGAAAGGAAAGAGAGATACCCAAAGTGCTCGAGGGGATATTTTCCATCTGTTTTTTTCGGGGTAGAAATGGTCAAAGTTACCCAGCGTTAGCACTCGACTGGCTGTAGTCGACTACAAAATAACTTTTTTTGTCGTTCAAGTCACAGCTCCTCTCCTGCGGCGAGCTTTAAATGCGCTGCTCTTTGGACTTGCTAATAATGTTATTCCTAATTCTATTATACTGTGGACTTGGTAGCAGTTTTTCAATAGAGGACCAAAGGTACAACTGGGGAGCGAGAGTCCAAATATGTGATTGATTGCAGGAAGAATCCTAGACGAGACTTGGGTCTGTATAAGTCATTATCACGGATATGGCTTATTGTTGGATAGGCGAAATGCAAGTTTACAGGAACTCAAGATATAACGTCCATTTGTAGCTTTCAATTAATGTGTCCAAAGTGACGCCTGACGCACAGTATCTGTTAAATCATTTAAATACATGAAAAAAAATACCTTTTTTTTTTTTTTTTTTGAAAAGGCCACTCATCCTCTAAGCACGCTGTCATAGCTTTCCAGTAAGTGATGCGTCTCGCCTGGATGCATTCCTGCTCCTTTTGCAGTGAAACCCATGCGAAGAAAATGATTTCATATTATGGCTGCCTCAATAATGCAGCATGAGTGTAGGTATAAACCAATTTTTTGGGAGAAAAATAGTACAATTAGCCATTTCTGAGTGAGCACGAGTCAAATCTCGGTCAATCATTAAGCGTTTTGAAGTCGCATGCTGTTTTCGGATGATGCGGGGACTTGGGTGGGGGCTTTGAGCTAGCTAAGCCTGTAAATCTTTCCTTAGCTCTTAGCTTTTGCTCCTTTTTTTTTTTTAAAGCCCCTTTTACGAGCTGCTGGTCATTTCTGCTGCTGGCCGACCAAAGGGGATCCGTACGGCACCAAGTTGAGCAGAATTAGGCTAAAATCTTAGTAGGCCATCAGAAGCCTCCCACTCTGCCTTATCAGACATGCCATCTCCAGGCCCTGGAGAAAAGCTATATCTGCCCTCGCTCCACCTGCTCGAAGCTGCCTTTCAGCTACTAAACATTAATGCCATTTCATTGATATTATTTGCAGTTTCATTCTCGGGTGGGGTCTGCTGCCAGGCAGCTCAAACGCTTTCCCCCCCATCTCAATCCGTGTGGAAAGCATGAGCTCATCCACTCTGGCCAGGAGGTGAAGTCTGGTTTAGGCATTACTGTCACAGCCTGTGACACACTAGTGGGTGTGTGTATACAAGAATTGATTGAGAAAATTTGTGCCGGTGCAATCCACGCTGTGTGGATTTAGCTTTCTTTGTAGTTCCTCTTCTAGAGCCGAGTTGTTTTTTGGACTCCATCTGCCCGCCTGGCCCTTGGACAGCTGCACAGTGTGTCAGCTGGTGGCTTCAGGGACTCTGAGGAGAGGAGAGTTTGCTAGAAAAATGAGGGAGTGGTCCAGCAGGGGCTCTGCAAACACATCAGTATTTGTGGTCCACCTTAACTGTCCTTCAACATAGCAAGTAAAAAGTGCTTTCCTACTCATTATCTTTGTTCCTTTTGTTCAGAAGGAATGTCGGAGGGAAGTGGGCTTTGTTTAACACGCATCGGTCTGCATGCAGGTTTTCTATATTGCTCCAGAACGGTCTATTTATTAGGTGACCTATATTCTCTGTGGACCGCAGACTTTTCACCTCCATTGTGTAATATTGACCCACAAAGGGGCATCGAATTTGATTTACTCCATTAACAATGCTACCAGGAACTAACGCAGACCTCGTGTGTCATTGCAAAGGAATCTGTGCTGAGGAGAGGCAGCTAGCCAGCTAACTCTGTGAATTAATGTGCCTGGAGTCAGCTGCCAGGCAGAGATTGTGACTGTCTGACAGCCTGACAGCCAGGGCTTAGAGAGCAGAGACCTTGCTGGTGGCCTGTGTGTTTCTGTTTCTGTGTGTGTGGGGGGGGGGGGTATAAATGGGTTAGGGTGGAGTAGGGAGAAGGCATCCTTCTATATGTTATATTTGACTATTGATTTTTGTGTGTGTGCGCACTGTGCAGCTGATCAGTGGCATGTGACACAAAGGCCATGTGTTCAGTGGACAATGGGACCAGGATGTCGATCAGATTAGGTTGTAATAATCAGTCAATTGTTGCTCTTCTTCAGGGTACTACGACCGCCAGGCGGGGATTCCAGCTTCTCCCTCGGGACAGACGACGAATCGACCCCCCAGCGCAAGAGCAAGATGGCCTCCAGCATTTTTGCAGAACCTGAGGACCCCCATGCTCATCGGAGGAACAATCCCCCCAGTAACTCATTCTCACATCACTATCTTAGTTCAATTTCCATGTGACAATATATCAGAGCCAGTTATGAAAACGATAGGGTTTTGATTTACACAGTAACATTTAGAGTGGTTCGAGTTTTGCACCAGGAAGAGCGTATGCATGCCTATGCATGGGCAAGTTGAATCTCGCAAGACTAGACAGAATTACCAGAAGCCTTAAGTAAGCAAAAAGCACCATGGAATTAATTCTTCTAACTTGAGCTCGGAAAACATACAAACTGGTGTTATTTAGTATTTTTCCATTACGGTTGTCAGGAAGAACATCCCCACAAGTGCAACAGCCAGAAAGCCCTGGAGTACGGGGATAAGGGTAATTTGAAGCTAGGCTTTGTTAAATGCAGATGATCGGCCTTCGACGAAGAAGAGAAAAAAAAATAGGTCAGTTAAAAATGTGTCAAATGGTGAAATGCGTGGCCTTGTAAAGACGAGAGGGAAGTGTATTTTGAGTACACGGGGAGAGGCTGACAAACGCAGCAGCAGGGGAGACGAGACCTGTGACTGGCTTTTAAGTTATCAAGGTCACTGCAAACATAAAACCACTGCTGAATAAAAAAAGAAAGCAGTCTTGAGATTGTTGTTTAGAATAATCCAGGTCAAGCTTCAGCCAAACATAATTCACTCTTCAGTGTGCTTTATCTTTACTGCTTGTAATTAAGGATGGACATTTTTTTCCGTAGCTGGTCAGTGTTTGGTTGATGCTCAAAGACTTGATAAAGTACGTAAAGAAGCCCGGCAGTCGTAGCTTTCCATGAAGTTACTCACTCACAAGCCAAGGATCACATGTTTTCACACTGGCCACTGTGAAGTAAACTGTTTACATTAGGGCTGCAACTAACAACTATTTTGATAATCGAATTAATCTGTTGATTATTTGTACGATTTGAATGGGATAAAAATGCCCCAAAAATGTTTTCCCATCATTTTATTCAAAAAGTGTTCTTCCAGGTTGACCCACAAAAACAACCTAATGTAGG
>JAVQJD010016799.1:0-30455 GCA_036023655.1 Nannoperca australis | reverse complement strand
CTCTCTCTCTCTCTCTCTCTCTCTCTCTCTCTCTCTCTCTCTGTCTCTCTCAATATATATAATATTTCAATATATATAATATTTCAACAAAACATACAGTATCTATACATGGTCTGCTATTAATGTGTGGAGATTGGCCTGAGCTAATGTTAGATTCTTTTTTTTATCTGCCCCTGATGACAACCCATCCAATAGCTGTTTAGATATTTCAGTTTGGACCAAAGCGGTGGCTCTACCAGCCAACTGATCCACAGTGACATCCACAGAGCCACACTGCAACCCTGGTCAAAGAAATTGCCATGTATTGTAAGTTGCACTTATATTCTTGTAGATATAGACAAGATGGTAATGCTAAGTTAATAATATCGTTATAAACAGGGAATCATTTACCTGCTTTCTGCTTTGCTCCTGAGGTCAATTCATTGTGTAGATTTGTCTCTAATGACTTAGTCAACTGCTAATCGATCAATCCAAAGAGGCCGACAGGCAAAGTAATCAAATATCCCAATAGACTGCAGCTCACAGGGGCCACAGAGTACATTACAATTTATGTAATTTACTTTTTGTTAATGATATATTTAAATAAAATCCCACATGGAAAAAAAATGCTATAATCACACTGTGGCTCAATTCCAGGCAATCCCCTCTCTAATGTCTCATTACCCTAATGCAACATTAGATTCCTAATGAGACTACGATTTTTTCCCTGTGTCCATGGTGAATGTTATCCTTATTGTTCTTCAAGTGTGTGATCCATCTACTGGATGCTTCAGATGAGTCAGCCCTGCGTGGGCACCAAGTGGCCGTGTCAATGAGAGATAATGATGCTTATATGGAAATTACAGCAACTCCAGCGAGGACCGGCATTTCACAACTACTAAGATTTGGCACAGTTTTACGCTAGAGGGCTTGTTTTGTTATATGAGGTGGGATGTCAGCAGAGCATGGGCTGCAGCGCAGACAGCAACAGCATCCAATCAAGTAAGTAGCACAGGAAACCACGGGCCAAGGTTAAGAACAGACAGGAAGCATTTTCTTTCACTCGATGGAGAGAAGGCATGAGCTAATGGCTCTTTTATCTCTAACGGCAATCAGTGTCATTGCTCCAAACTAGAAAATTGAATGTTCAAGTGCACGTCGTCTATTTGTGAACTGATGGTGACACTTAGTGCATGTGGCTAAATAACATCACTTAGCATAACACTAATTACAAACAGTGTTTGTTGGGATGTGACAGTCTGAGACGCCCTCGCAATAATAGTAGAACAGGTTGGTGCCACCATTAATACAGCAGCTCCAGATAACCTTCAGTCCCTGTAGAGGACTCGCACACAATTAACTGTGTGCTCTACTGTCTTATCAGCCCACTGACAAGTCTCCCTTTCTGCTCAGATTCTTTTCATTACACAATTAAATGATTTAGTTGTCTTAACTTGAAAGAGAACTGATTTTCTTGTGCCCCACCCCCCACCTCTCTTGGGAACTAAAGGAATGACTGTGGACTGATGCATTAGTATAATGAGATGGCTCGATATTTACAGCATGGTTTAACACAAACTGGCATTTGGCCCGCAGCTTTTGACTCCCACATCTGGCTTTGTGGAGGATTTCATTTGAGATGGGAGGGTCCTGTCCTGCAGATTTTCAGATCATATCTTCATTTTATTTAAGCTCATTATAGCTGAATTTCCAACCGCTTCTTATGTTCGGTCAGGTGCAAAATCATGGGGTACATTACCAGGAGGGACCCAGTGGCCAAAACATGATGTCCAGCACAAATGGGATTAGTAATGGTACTCCCCTCTGGTGAAACATCCAGACCGGAGCAGTCCAGGTCAAGCTTTCACAGCCACATGGTCTAATTAAAACAAACTGGAAGACAGGTAGCAGGTAGAGTAACCCATTGGTTCTGTTCTGACATGTCTGCTCAATTAATAGAACACAGGGTCATGGTTCACAGGGTTCACTTCCTTCCAGTCTCATCTTTCTGTCTACCTGAATGTCATTTTAAAGTCTGTTTAGGACTAAGGAGAGCTTGTCTCCCTAGGATTTTCTAGTCTATTCTATGAGGAGCATGTGTATATGAGAGATTGCTGTCACGGAATATGAAGTGCTGATTTACTGTATAATAGATTCAGTGATGATGCCTCCTGCTGTCCTGCCACCTGTTCTGTGAGCCGAGAACCGTGTCGCTACGCACGGATCCACGGCTCGTTTACCAGCACGCAGCACTTCAAAAACAAGCACATCCCTATTAGCCAGTCAAAGACTTCCACAACCAGCTCCAATAGAGAGAACCGCCTGCCTACATGTCACAAGCGGCTCGCTCGGTACAAGATGCGACTGTAGTTCTGGAGGTTTGTCCATCCATCCAGCCTCTGTGTCCTGTCTCCGCTCCTGCATGTGTGACAGTGATGGAGTGCCTCAGCTGGGCTCTTTTGGCTCCTCAGTGAAAAATGAAGCCATTAGTTGCAAAGGGAGAGGACCGGTGCTCTGCAGCCGAGGCTTGTGGGCACGTGAAGGCCGTCCTCTCTTCCTGCATGTTCTACACTGGATCAACAGGACCATTCATCTTAATCAGAGCCCAGTCCATGCAGCACTTGTAGCAGATGACTTTTTATTCACCAAAATGACAACCTCATCATTTCATCAAATGGCAAACAAGGCAGAAACAGAAAGGTCAAAACAAAGCCAAGCCAAGCCAAAAACAAAGAATGCATTCAGAGTTTATAAAATAAAATCTGTCAAGTTCAATCAATAATTTCCACATTCTTCTGTGTGACCTGTTTTGTTGCTGCATACGTCTCTTTGTATGGTATATGGCATTGGTTTACAGCTTTAATTTCGTCCAGGAGATAAGAGAGTTTTAAAGAGCAATTTAACTGTCACTCTCTCCCACCTAACCTGCCTCTAGGCACTACTGCGCTGTTGATTCATGGAGCAGAAGTTGCTGCCAGCACTGTCGCTGGTAATACATGTCTAGATGCACTCAAGATCCAAAGTGTGTGTGTGCATATGTGTACAGTATGTTGATGTGTGTGAATGTGTGTGTATGTCTGCTATGTTCTGTTCAGTTCAGGCAGAAACGCTACAGCCTGTCCAGAGGTATTAACATCTCAGCTCACCTTTCACTGTGTGTTGTCAAGTCCCTGAATGTGTGTGGCTTACTGTCCAACCAAATATGTTGTTGTGCAGACAAGCTGTGGGTGTGCATCAGTTCAGGGGTTCAGGGACCATAAAGGGCCTTCAAAGTGAATAATATCCTAATGTTATATCAGATTTTACCAAATGTATGCCATATATACAAGAATCTTTCACTCTCACCACCCTTAACAGTGCATAGACATCACTAATAAATTGGTGTTAACCTAAATTCTCCCAAATAAGCGTTCTTGGAAAGATTGGATCTTAAATCCTAAATATGAAATGAGATGGTAAGACTGCCAAACTCCACTGGGCTACCTAGTGTTCAGCTGAAAATGTCTCTCCATCATCTGTGTCTCCACAGAGTTCAGTAATCATGTACGATGCGGCGAGGGTGCCATCTCCTAAGGATGGCGCAAATGGGTTGGCCCCGCCCGTGGTCCCCGGAGCAGGAGCAGGAGCAGCTGCAGAATCAGCAGGGCTGACGCCAGCTGCTGCCCTACAAGCTAAGACTGAGGAGGGACAGCCAGGTACTGAGGAGGAGGAGGAGGAGGAGCCCAAAGCAGAGCCCGTCCTGGTGAAAAAGCCACACAGAGAGATCCTGGACCATGAGAGAAAGAGGAGGGTAGAGCTGAAATGTATGGAGCTCCAGGAGATGATGGAGGAGCAAGGGTAAGTATATGTGATGAGCGACCATTTACCATCATACAAAGGGCTTTATGCAAAAACAGAACAGTATGTACTTAAAGCAGCAATAATCAGTATTTATATAATAACTGTATATATGTAGTGTAACTTTGGCAATGTGAAAGGCGGTCGCTCGAAATGATAAACCTACAGAGAATGATCACCTGCATCTGCAGCTCCCCTCAGCTTTATGGAGCTTTATAATGAGTTTCAGCTTGTTTATTTGTCCAGCCCAGAACTTTATTGTTTTGGTTCACTATCACTGCTCTCATATAGTGATGTTCAGCCTCAGCAGGCAGATGTTTTCAGTGAAAAAAACAATGTACACTGCCTGCTAAGCACTAAGCAGCTGTCAGCTAGAGGCAGCTAGTCAGAGTTAGAAACTACAGTGGAGCATTTAGCAGATAAAGAGGCAAATATTTCCATCAGAAGTTGGTAGAGACCAAAAACAGAGCTAAAGGAGATTGAATTAGTTTTCCATGATGATGATGATCATGTTGCTCTGTGACAGCTAGATGTGTAAATCTTCTTGCTAACAAATGTTGCCTCCAAGTGGCCAAAGAATTACCAGTTTTGTAGTACATATATTTTTTTCTTACACAGCCTGTGCGGCTAAAGCAGCATTGTCTGTGACTACACAGGCACACTGAGTGTAGGTCACCCACATTTTGGCAGCTCTCAGAGCCCAACACACAATCACACAAGTAAGACTTGATCATAAAACTTCATGTTTACGCACAAATGTCATGAGTGAGCCGCAGACTGTGAAGACATGCCATACGATGAGATGAGACATAATTCCCAAATGGTTCAGGCCTGTTGATGAGTCATGTACAGTTAGTCTGCCTTCTGTTCTTCACAGGGGGAAACACACGTTTGACTTAATAATCATAATGTCTTAACCTGAAATAATTAGTTTAAATATGATACTGAAATCAACTTTAAAGAAAATAACTAAAAGAAACTTGGTTCAAAGTTATTGTCATCATATCATCATCATCATTATCATCATGGTTTGCCAATTTACTGAGAGGTTCAACTTTTTATTTGTAATTGTTGGCATATTTATTACAGTTCAGTAGAAGTAGAAAACTTTCTCCTTCAACAGTTGTCTCAGGGTCTTTATGCAGGTCGACACTGGAACATCACTTACTGTCTAATAGTCACTCATCCATCTTCATGACTCTCACGTCCCCTTGACTGCCTCCCATTTAAGTCACGGACCACTTTGCTTTAGCAAGACAATCTTTTAGCGTCTAATGTCACATCAAACCATTTCTTCATTATTTCTGTCACAGTACGGCCCTGGTGACACGGCGTTGGCAGTTGTATTAGTCCCCTAATACGACTACTGCCACTGCCACGTCTGCTATGTTTTCCTCCGCTGATTTCCGTCAGCGGGGCTTGAAACACCGGAGTGTGAATTTCTTGTTAATCTTTGGTGACATTTTTGTAAATATATCATGCCCCAAAACAGAGTGGTAGGTAGTCTCATATGGCAACTGGGGACCATCAACTATGCAATTATGATCAAATCTCATGAATGCTCAGCTGCTCATGCACAGTTGGCATTCATCATGTTGAAATGAGCAATTTATGACAAGTTTATGCAGGTAAGAGAGTTTAATGAATCTGACTTGGAACTTGGAAGCCCCACATAAAGAGTTTTAGGATAACAATACGCCAATGTTCCTGCATGAAGCCCACTATGTAATAAGCACAAAAACTCAACAAGCGAGTAAGCACTCCAGTTGCACTGGGTATTTGATGTCAAGTGACATTACCATTTTCAGAGAAGCAGGTGTTGTTTATCTTTTTTTTTTTACAATTCAGTTATTGGGAAAATGGTTGGCGTGCAAGCAATGAAAGCATTCTCTGTGTGGTAGAAAACTTGACATTGACAGGTATATACCTGTAGGGGTGTTGAGTTCACAAGCTGCACCAAAACATTACATTCAGAATCTGTTACCTGCCAAAAGTCATTTTTGTAGTGATATTGGGAAGGAACAAAAACAAGCCCCTGCAGAGGAGTGCTGTAAACATAAGGGGCTGCAGTGCATAGCAGCTGTGTTTTGTCCATATTAGTAGTTGATAGCTGGCATCTATTATGACCAATTATGTCATCCGCTTTATTCCCCTTTAAAAGCAGGCCATCCTTCTATGATGCTTGTATGATGATTCTTTTGTGGTGGAGAAATCTGCCACGAATTAAGCTCATGTCCTTATCTTGAAGGATGCTCTCATCCTGAAGGTAACTGTTTTCCTGGAATAAGAAACAGTTCAAAATTAGGTGAAGGACTCTACAGAGACCATTTTGGCAGAGACCTGGGTGCTTCCTGCTTGGCCAGCTGCCCCATTTAACATAATTGGCAATGTTCACAATCAGCAACCCGGTGAAGGATCATGTGCTTGTCACAGTTCTAGTGGCTCCTGCTTGCTGGTTGGGCATCTGTGGCGAAGTAAGGAGGTGGTGAGGAGCCTGACTGCTGAAAAAAGACTGGCAAATGTATGTGTGTCAGATGATTTTACACTGATCCCAGGCCAAGAGTCGGAGTTAGCTGTGACAAGAGCCACAGTGTGCTGGGAACTGGGCCTTGGAAACTAAACAAAAAAATATAGGAACATTTCATAGTAAAACATTTCTTTATTTATTATCTAATTTCAAGCATTTGAATAGAGTTTGTGTGTGTGCATAGCTTGGTAAAATATGAAAATGACATGCTTTGAGCAGGTGGGAGCAACCATTCCTGGTAATCCCTAGAACCAAGATTGCACCATGTAGCTTCAGCATAAATTACAGCAGTTTAAAATGCCACACACACACCATTTCCAGAGTTCAGACATGGAGATACATGCATCAACATCAGTCACTTTTCCTTCACAATCTTGTGTATTATTCATCCAAGATGTTGTTGCACAGTTGAACTTTGTATTGACGGCCTTCTCAAGTAATGGTTATTAGTGAGGCTGCTATAGAGACAGTCAGACCTCAAGACAACCCAGAGTAGTCTCTTTCATTAGCACGATATGTGTCCTCCAGCACAAAGTTAGGAACAGCTCAGTATGTGCTGGCGTTGGGACCGTGAAACTTGTAGCGACTGCAGTCGGCCCTAATCCACAGTCTCAAGGCTTCTCTCAGGCTGCTTTACACGCAGTCATGCGCATACACACACACACACACACACAGTTGCCTGAATAACCACAGCTTGCAGGCAAACTCCAGAGACTGTAATTAATGACGAGCTCTGTGATCCTGTGTCGGCAGAGAAAATCCACTTTCCCACTGATTCCTCGTGACATTTTATTCACATCACATTCGTCATTTATAGAAAGCTGGCTAATCCTTGATATATTAGGAGTGGGTGATTTAATTGAATAAAGGGCAAGCTATTTAGTGAGGTTTTTTTGGTGAATCTTAGATGCGAGAGGTGACAGGCACAAACTTGAATGCCAGTATGTGGGTGATTTTTTAAATTTCAAAAAAATAAAGTAGGCCTTTTTCTCTTTTGTCCTCTCTCACACAGCTGATCGTACCTTTTTAGAGCATGGAGATGAATTCAATCCATGCTCCTGTGGGGTTTTTTGAGAAGGTAGAAATAGATTAGATTTCCATTTTCTTCCACTAATTTTTCTGCTTGTCCCTCCTTCCGTGAGCATGACTGGGCTTGTCAGGCAGCGGGGTCTCATTAAAACTGCAGGAACTGCTGGACTTTGCCACAAAATAAAAAAAAGGAGGGAGTGCATTGCGACTATCTGTCAATGTCCACTCATCTTGGAGTAGACATAGTTGCTTCTGGTTTGAGAGTGATGTAAAAGAGTAGTGGTGTCTATTGGAACAGTGTAGTGGCAGGCAGCAACTTGGCTAATGATGACAGAATACAAGGAGACCAGACACCCGCGCTGACCGGCTCCACTCACTCGTCAGGCTGCACAGGCTCGACTGGGGTATAGTCTCAGCTGAGTGTTAAAGCTCTGGACGGACTCAAGTCTGAGCCAAGTTGGCTGTCTACAGCCCTTCTTGCCTCTCCAATTTCTAATGTTCCTCTTTAAATGAGAGAGTGTTTGTGCATGTGTGCAGGATTAAGGGATAGAGTGGGGGATGAAACACAGGGATAGAGAGGGAGAGCAATGCCAGGCATTAGACACAGTTAAAATGGTGGCTGGAGTCTGTTTCTATTTGTTGTGGATTTAAGCCTGCAGTCTCAGCCTCTACGTCACCCCAGAGTCCCCGTCCTGACTGAGGCCTCTGTGAAGGATTAGGCTGGGGGGCATGCTGGATGTCTGCCTCCTTCTCTAACCCTGCCAGCCTGGCAGACAGTCCCCTCCTCCCTTTACACACAGCACCAAGTCCAGCCATGCTCTTCTCCAGAGAAGAGACCAGGATAAATAGTCTGTCATGAGTGATGGCCTCACCCTGGGAGCCAATTAGAGGGGCTCATCAATTAAAGGAGTCTGTTCATTTAGCTATCCATGGCCTGGCAGCACCCCCCATTCACTGGTGCTCTGCCACTGCAAAGAACATTGACCTTTTATGTATATTATATATGCTGGAGGTTATATACACACATCAGGCCATTTGAGGCATGATCTCTTAGAGTAGCTGTTTGAAGAGATGACACTGTCAACAACTTCCTGCCCTCTTTCTGTCAGAACACACTGCACTTACTGAACATTTCAACAAATGCTTAGGGTCTACTTTTAACTTTGGCCATAGGTTTGGCTCCCTTATGATTGAGTAGTTGCTAGAACATGGCTGCTCTGCATGCAAGGGTCCAGATGCTTTTTCCAGGCGTGTTTTTCCATGCTAATTGAGGCATAATGATTGTGCACGATTTGAACTCCTGTGGTGTTTGAGCCTTTTTCCAGCTCTCTAATGAGCTCTCTTCACAGGGCGTCACTCCCTCTAATCCGCAGGCTGCGTTGGCTCCCTTTAGGTACAAGAACCCCATATATGCATCTATGCAATGCATGCTAATTGTCAAGACAGCAGGAGAAGGACCCAAACGCAGACTGGCTCATGAGACTGGAGTTTATTGCAAACTAAAAGGTAACTTACATGTGATGAGGTGACCAGCAGAACTGGCATAGGATTACCAGGAAGAACCAAAATGACTCCAACATAGTCAAACGCATGACGACAATGACCCGACAAAGCACAAAGGGAAGGGACTGCTATATATAAGGGAGGCAAACGAGAGGATCAGACACAGGTGAGTGCAATCAAACCAAGGAGGATACCAGACAAAGACAGGAAGGTACAAGAAAACACGAACACAAGCACACAGACTACCAAAATAAAACAGGAACCAAGTTCAGGGACTATGACACTAATAACAGACACACCGGTTGGCAATAGAGATGCAACCAGATTATATTGTCCACCCATAACAAAGTGTGTGCGGGGTCTTTCTTATGCATGTGCCACCAACACTAAGAGCTTTTTAAATAAGAGGCAGAAGAAATTACTCCTCCTGTTTTACCAAGCAGAAACATCAGATGTGCTTGTGTGTATTGAAAAATGAACATCGTTTAGTTTTAAAGTCAAGTAAAGAGGTGTATCATGGCACAAGCAAAACAGACACACCATAACACACAGATACAAAGCTGAATTTGTTTTTACATGTATATAAGGACATACATGCAAACTAATCTAGAGAGAAAAGTCCACACTAAATTGAGACAGAAAGGAAAGAGGTTATTTGTCGTAGTTAGGAGCTAAATTGCTGTATTTTGGCCACTACTGCTGTGGTATTCCTTCAATAACATGTAGTGACACTTTTTGAATTGCAAGCAATGTGAAGCTAGGATCTTATTAAGAGGGCTGTTCTCAGAGCCTTTAAGGCCAGCACAAATAACTATCTCTGCTCTGATGGAGGTTTTCCTTCAAGCCAAAGCCTGTGTCATAAGACGATAAGTCCGCGTCCTAAAAGATGGATAATTGGAGGGGAAGCATCTCAGGGAGAATGACCCATTTTATACATTGTCACCCGAGGGGGGGGGTCCCAAAGCTATACAAGAGGTCCATGCTAGACAAAAGTGTTTCAAATGCTATTGTTACAGGAGGTCTTAGAGAAGATGAGCAATCAGAGAGAGCAGCAATGGCAGATTGTGCTGCTCCAAACATTGATCTGCTTACACTGTGGGGGCGGTGAAGAGGGCAGAAAGGTGTACTCTTTCTTTGCTATTCTTTCCATCTGGTCTTTCTAGTATCTGTTATCTAATCAGAAAATCTGTGACTGTAGGGAGCATCAATTGAAAATCCTCTCCACTTGAGAGTTAAACTATTTCACTTTGCCACTCGGTAGGTCGTTTTAATTCAGCCCCAGAAATAGAAATGTGGGGGTGTTCGAGTTTGTCTTCCCGTGTTCCCAGCGCCGTTCAATCTTCCTAACTACATTGGCATCACTTTGCCTCTGTACTCTTTGCAGCGAGATTGATGGCTACAGAGTTTCGTAGGTGTGCAGTAGTGCCTGGGGACGACTTGTGGAAAAAGGCTCATCAGACATCAAACGCAGAGACACCACTGGCAGTCAAAAGTACAAACACACACACACACACCCCACAGGTAGGCACGTCCTCATCAAATCGATGACTATCAGTATAAGGATGGTCTCTGGGCCACAACTATTCATTTTCCAGGATCATGAGTTAATGGGGGGGATCTGTGGATGCTCGGAGCTGTCTAATTACTCCAATCAAGTTCTTTAATTGAGGTGATTTTTCATGGCTGGGATCGCGGGGAGCCCCTCGCTCTGATCGATGTCTGCTGTCTCTCTCTGCCCAAATCACTGGGACTTTGCATGCTGTAGGCAACGGGCCTGAGCTAAATAGCTTTCATGTGGCTCCATTTGTCAAACTCTGGTCTCACCTCATACACACATACGCAGACACACACACACACACACACAGTGCCATGGTCAGTTTAACATTCATTTCAGTTTGAATTCAGTGTTACCCTGCCTTGCTGAGAGTGACCGCTCCAGTCAGCCCCTCCTCTGTACTGTGTCAGGGCGGAACAGATGGTGTGTTAAGCAGAAAGCCGCTAACTTTACAGCTGCAAGAAGTGCTAATTAAATGTGCAGAGGAAAGATGTGTTGTTTCAGTGAGCTTCTGACAAACATCCAATATGTGGCCCATTACACAGATGGATTCAGAGAACTCAGATGTTTGGCAGTCATGAAAGAAACTGTACATATGGACGCTTTACACTTCTTTACTGCGCTTCATGCTGCGTAGCTGTGCAGCGCTTCAAGTAATTCAATAGGAAGACAGAGAGAGAGAGAGGAGGAAGAGAAGCAGAAAGACGAGGAGGAAGCTCATATGTCAACAGAGACTCTAGCTTCACAAGTTCTGACCCCTCTTTTTTTTGCTTTAGATGGAGTGTCAACAAAGATAGCTGCAGTTGCTAACATCCTCACAATCATCCGCACAATGTAAAGGAGAAAGCCCTACAGCCTTGGTGTTTGGACAGAGTGCATTCAGTTTCCCAGCTGGTATCCTTTCTCAGCCTTCTCACACTTTTACCTATTGTACATCTTAATTCGATCCACAACAGACTGCTGAGAGCATGCGGAAAGCAGCCAGAGTATGGTGATGGCTCCTGCACCGTGTATGGAAAGCCATGAATATAAAGTGTGTGTTTGTGTCCTCCATTGTGCTGAGTTGACAGCTGCCGGGCTGAGAGATTGCTGTACAACAGGACTCGATGGTGATGTCTCACCGGCCAGATTCTTCTCTATTGGGCAGTCTTCCAGCTATTTCAGCTCTCCATCACACTTCTCCTAA
Organism: Nannoperca australis; assembly: GCA_036023655.1. NCBI lineage: Eukaryota > Metazoa > Chordata > Actinopteri > Centrarchiformes > Percichthyidae > Nannoperca > Nannoperca australis. The sequence goes on along the minus strand of JAVQJD010016799.1, from coordinate 18,839 downwards.
TCTCATTCTCCACACCGTCGATGCGCTGATAGCACCAAGCTCAGAATACCTGGCACCGGCTGCTGTACTTAATCTGGGAAAAGCAAACACTCCTCAGACTGATGCCATTTCCATGCTGAAATTAGCCTCTGGTTAATTTACAATCCAGTTGGTAGAATTGGTCCTGCTGCGAACCCCAGCTAAGAGAGGGAAAGAGAATATGTTTCAGCACTGAGTGATGGACAGTTCCCCTGCACTTTTACTTATTGCAAGTGGAGCTCACATGTCAGATGTTATCACCGATTCAACAGGAAATAAACTGCATGGCCAGAGGCATGAGTCACCACATACTTATGTATACTTTTTGGCCTAGGGATGTTTTTCATAGTTTGGGTCAGGTCCCTTTGTTCCAGTTATGCTAAATCTTAATGCCAGAGGAGAGGTTTGCAAATCTCACAGTGTGGGGCTCCCTCCGACAAATCTGAAACATCAGTTGGGGGTTTAAACAGGATGTATACAATTATCATGGAGTCACTGAGTTAGCAGGGGGCTACAACTTTTTTAATTCCTATATTTGATTACATTTTGGCAAATTGGCATCATTAACAGAAAGCCAAATGATGTATTACTGTAGCAGATCCTGTTTGCACTGAACTCATAGATGTACAGACAATTTACTTTCATACTGAAGAAAATCTAAAAATGTGATGCTTCTCTGGTGTAAGCTTCTCTAAGCTTAGCATATCATAAAAACTGAAAACATGGGGAAACAGCTAGCGTGGCTCTGTACAAAGATAAAACTAGCAGCACCTCTAAAGAATCACAATCAACACTTGTATTTTGTTTGTTCAGTTCATAAATAAGTGTAAAACAAGAACACTGTTTTTATAACCTTTTAGACAGAGTGAGGCTAGCTGTTTTTCCAGCTGTTATGCTAAGCTGAGCTAACCGTCTCCTGTAGCTTCATATTTAACTCACAGGCATGAGTGTGGTATCTTCTCATCTAAACTCCCTGCAAGGGAGCAAATAAGCAAATGCCCCAAAACATTGAGCTGTTCCTTTAAGAGAGACAAAGAGAAACTGTTGCCAAGTAGGAGTGCATGTTTCAGCACTAAGTGACAGTCTCAGTACTTTGGTTATTGCAAGTGGAGCTCACATTTCAGATGTTATCTGTTACCAAATGAGCAAATATCACATATCAGTATGTTGAGACTCAAAGAGATGATGAGTTGTAAGGCTTCGTTCTTCTTTGTACTCCCACTTTACTGCAAATACAGGACATTTTTAATCATGGATAATTAGTGAATCTCTGTCTGACTGCTATATGCCAGGCACCTCTCACACATGCTCTTGTTGTTCAATCCGAAATGAACACACATTATTATTAATGGTTGAGGCTTCCAGTCAGTCTAACTCTGTATTGTCTGGCTCCTGGCCACACATTCACAGCTTTATTAATTCTCTCCCTTTCCCCTCCCTCCGCCGTCCTCTTCTCTCCCTTTATGTTTTACTGCCTCCATAGCTCATTACATTTCATTACTGCAGCCAGAGCAGAATGTGGAGAACGGCATGAATACACTAAGAGATCAGCTCGGACATACATAACTATCCTAAGAGAATCTGTAGAAAAGCACAGGACAGGGCTACTTAATTCTCTCTGTCACGCTTGTTCAGACAGGCTGGTTGAATTATTACAGTCTCCCTCCCAGAGCTGCCAGTGGTACAGTCTTACAGTGGCAGGCCTGTGGTCAGAGTTACTTGTGTTATTCACACACTGGGAGAATGTAGCCCAAAGCTGTATGCATGGGATTTGATTCATTCATTATCTACTGCACCAAATAAGATCACAATGAAATTAAAGTATAACTGATCATTTTGATGCTCTTCTGTTGCACCCACTGACAGCCACAATATACCTAAAATGCAATATTCTCAATTCCAAAATATGAATAAGAATCTACAATGTGACACAGAAAGCAATTTCTTTCTTGTCCCACTGCAGCGGTCGCAGTGTTCTGTGTGTCAGCTTGCTGAAAGCTCCTCACGCTGCCTCACGGTTGCTTTCAACTTACTGAGTTATAGCGCTTTGCTTACGGAATAAAACATGACATGCAGACCGGGCTCAAACAAGAAACTCGAACGTGGTCGGGCGAGGTTGACAGTGAGTCATCTGAATATACATCATTCAGCTGAGTGTCATTTTTGATTAGGACACAGTCAGAAGATGGTCTTTGGCCTTTGTTCGGACTTGGACTGTGTGATAGTGGAGGACGACATGGCTCCTACACGGGCATCTGGCAGTTATGACAGATGACAATTAGCTTCACCAGTGCCCCTGCTGCATTCAGTGCTGTTAATAAAAGCTACTGCTTCAGTTTGCGGTATGTTCACAGATATTCATTCTCAGGCTAACTTTAAGAATCCACTCACAGCCAGGTAGTCAGAATTGCAGATTACTGATAAATCTGTGTTTGTGTGTGTTTGTTTGTGTGTGTGTGCCTCTACTAACTGTTGTGTCTTCATGTCCATCCTCAGGTACACAGAGGAAGAGATCCGACAGAAAGTGAGCACATTCAGACAAATGCTGATGGACAAGGAGGGCGTTATCACCAGAGAAGGCTCACACACACAACCAGTGTAAGTTTCTGCACACCAGGTTTAATGTGTTGTAGATTTATGTGACAGACATATCCAAAGAAGAAATTCTCAGAACTTTTACTTAAGTAAAAGTAGCAATACCACAATGGGTATTGTGGTATTGCAGGACTCTGTGTTAAGTCCTGCATTCAAAATTTTGCTTAAAGTACAAAAGTACTCATTAGGCAGAATGGCTCCGTTTAGAATGATGTATATTATATTATGTGAAATTTTGATGCATGAATGTGTACATCATTTTATTGTTGCAGCTGGTAAAGGTGGGGCTAGTTTAAATTACGGTATATACTTTATGTACTGCTGAGTAGCTTATGAATTTCCCACCAGGCATCAATAAAGCCTCATCTTAACCTATAACAATGCATGATCATTTAGTTGTCTGTTATTTAATATTAAAATTATTTTGTATTATTAATCTGAATCTGCAAAGTTACTAGTAACTAAATTTATCAAATTGCAGAATAATATTTACCTCTGAAATGTAGTGGAATAGAAATATAAAGCAAAGTACCTCCAAATTGTATTTTATTATTTTTGGATTTATACCATAAGTAGGCACAACATATTCAGAAATTGTTGCATATTTCTGCAAAAAATTGGATTCAGAGCATATATCTGTGCATATCTGAATAATGTATTTGTTTACACCCTTAGTGTAGCATGCATGGTTATTCACCTCACCACCTCGCTGCACTTTAACACAATTGTTTTTCCAGCTAATTTAAAAGAGAACCTAAAGAGTTTTGTTTTCTTGATGATAAATTAATTACAAAGCGAGTACACATGCTTTATAGTAAATTAATCTAATAAAACTAGACAGCCATAAATATCATATGCGAGCAGAAATTGATTTTCAAAGAGGTTATGAGAAATGGCCTGCCAGTCTCCAGGCAGTCAGTTCAAAAAAATATGGACCGTAATTGCCAAAGTGCAATACATTTTCATTTGAATGCTTGGCTTTTGACTGATAATGCTTCTTTCTAAATACACAGGGAACAGTTAAACCCCAGTGCTTTGAAAATAATCAGTAGCATTTTAAAGTCTTTTCTAAACCCGGCTGGAAGCCAATGAGGCAAAGATTGGCATGATAATTGTTAATTTGTTTAGCTTCGCTCTAGCTTTGAGCGCGAGGCGGGAGGGTGAGCATCTCATCTGAGGCGAGCATAGATGGAATGAAAGGAATCTAAATAAATAATTGAGTGTCTTCGTCCAGATCACAGAAAGACACGCGCACAAAGACCTCAGATTCAGAAGTCATAAACATGAGAAACAGCACAGCAGTATGTAGGCGTGGGGGCCCTCCTCAGTCACTCCATCATACTGTACGTGTGAATGATTGAGTGAAGCTGTGTGGTGGTGGCGACGTGACCTGCTGTCTGTGAACTAATGACTGGTAATGACGCTGATGCTTCCTGTCTCGCAGACTAGACTAATGATTCTCCCTCCTCTGCACCTCAGCCGGTGTCTGATATTGAGCCAGACCACGCTGAAATGAGGAGGGAGGCAGAGGGACGGAGTTTATCTGCATTAGGATGAATATAATTAACATCTGTGGCCCAGAGAAAGTACACTATGAAGATACAGAAAGCTTTGTTTGTTTTGCTTCGTCGCAATAGTACACTCTCATGAGGCACTTCTGAGTTGGGTCAATTTGGGATGTCAGAGCTTGCCTCAAATTCTGCAACTGTCCCTCTCCAGAAAGGCCTTGATGTGGAAACTCCTCCTCATACTCACCACTCACCCATGCCCACCCACACACACACACACACACACAGAGAGAGAAATGTAGACCTCTTTCTGAAGTTATCCATGCACCAACATGTGAAGTGCCTAAATCTGAAGCATGTCTTAATCAAACCATGGGTTGGCCAGGGGGCAAAACTGTGCTATAGACCCTAACTGTTCAACTTTTTTATTTTTAGAGAACTATCGTGACAACTTTTGGATTAATTACCATGAAATTGTGTACATACATTCATGTCCCCTTCTCGATGACTAATTAATACTTATTATTAACACAGTACATTCTTAATCTTGTATAATCTTGACTTAATCTGCACTGAAATTAAAAATTTAAATTTAAATTTGAAGGTATTGCAAATGTATATGAAATGCATGAACAAAGTTAGCTTTAGTCACTGAAAGAAGGAAACTTAAAACATATAATTAATTGAGATAACATGAACTCCAGTATGACGTTTTGTATGAAGTGATTCAATGGTGTTACACATGTGTAAGAAAGACAAAAGAACCATATGTTTTTACACATCTCTTAGCTGTGTGTATCCTACTGTATACCAGAACATTATTCTGTGACCAGTAGCAGCTCATCTCATCGTACCTTAGGTACAAACTGATGCTAAACAACTGCAAGCGAAAAGGGATAAAGATATAGATAATAGACACAGATATATACATTTGCTAAATGATAGGAGGCTCCATCATGACCTCAAATATACTGCTGCCTTCAGTGTGTTTGAGTTTGCTCAGCTGGGAGGCTTTATCATTTCCACAGGGACTATTACTATTGACAGGCTAGGCCCCTCAGCTGTACCTTAATACTCTTACAGACTAGCAATAAACAGCCAGCAGTAAGCATGAATGTGCTGGCTCCGAACTCTGTTTACCAATGTCCCACATTGATTTCCTGCAGAATGGAGGGAACACAGAGCGAGAGAAGGAAGGCAGCATGTAAAGCCTCTCAGACCTATTCAGGCTTACATATACTGAGACTGTCCGATCAGAGCAGGATCAATAGGGAACCTGACCCTGGGCTTCACATAGTTGTTCCATTTGTCATTAGTGAACAGATATATATTTCATTGGACTGTTAGATATATATCATTTAAACAAAAATGTATCTACTAGTGGACTTGTGTGCTGATATCTATATTCTGGGTGCATCCAGAACATCCCAATGATTTTCCCCCCGTGATCAGAGAATTGATCTGTTCAACTTAAACCTCCAGCCAGGTCCATTCTTTATCTTAATATGACCACCATAAAGCAGCTAATAGGTTTTTGCCCCCAGTAATAAATCTGACCTCCACCTACCTCCTCCCAGAATAACAAACTACAACTCTCTGCAGCAATAGAAATATATCCGGACCTTCAGTGGCAGAGTGGCTGTCTGAGTGGGGATATGAATGAGCTGCACTACTTTATGCTGCAGCCCTGAGGAGGACCTTGGCCATTAGTCCATGACTGCCAGGTCCCAGGGACAGTGGCTGAATTAGGGAGCCTCTTGCCTCACCAGGGCACCATTACGCACAGGGACACTCCGTCATCTGCCGAACAGGGATGCTGTCTTGATCACGACCAAGCTGGACAGATGTCTTCGGCATATTGGAGCATGGCATCAATTAAGAGATTAGAGACAGGATAGGGAATTAGTTGATTTATCGCTAATGACTAAGCATGGGGACAACTGGATGGTTTCAATTGTTGTTAGTTGTTCTTTTTGGCAGTGTGCTTCATTCCAGACCCACAGGGACACTGGTCTCAGGCAAAAGACACAAAGACTGGCAGATAAATGAAAGTCAGAAAGCCAAATTGGATTTTTAAATGAATTAAATCAAATTATTTTTGCTTCAGTTGCCTTGTTGCCTAAAACTAAAAACAAATGAAATATCTTATAGTTTCTTATGCACTTCAATATGTTTCTATACTCAAAATAACCCTTAATTGTGTTAGCACAACGCAAGAGTATAGGTTTGGTTTCAGAATTCGATGGGAGGAAAAAAGGTATGGAGAGCCAAAGTCATGGCATCATGTCCAGGTTAGCCTGTGTTCCACTGGCTTCTGTTATTCAAAGCAGTCTCTCATTCAGCAGTTCTTTCAACGGTAATTCCAAAAAAGGAAAAAAGCACGGTCCTGCGGTTTACTGACAAATCATCATCCATGACACTGCTTGATATTAGAAACTGAAGAATTTGTGGTTTTAACAAAAATAAACAACGTTTTCTTTATGAGCACAGAAAAAACTACAGCTACCATGAAAATGTACAAGCGTGGAAGTGCAGGTACTTGCGTCATTGTGACTTGGTTTCGTCTATATCCAGAAAACTCACCTACGCTCTCTTCTTAAGTATTTTTATAATGTTCTTGTAATCTCTGCTGTTTGTCTGTCCTGCTGTTGTCACAGACATGAGTCTGAGCTAATTGTGGCCCTTATCCATTGATGCAGCATGATGTTAAGCTTGCCCTGCTCTAGTGCTTATGGGATACGGAGTTTGTTAAAGGCCGCTAAAAACAGAAACATCAATGACGGTGATGTTTTTCAAAATCTTCCATCCTTATCAACACATATGATGTAATCCACACGACATACTGTTGAGAAAGGGAAACCAGTGGAAATTACAGCCTTGGCACTATGTTCTGCAGGGTGCTGTGTGTCTATGTGAGTGTGTGTGTCCCTCTTCTGAATAAACCTTGTTAAGATTAAAATTCCTTCTCTGGTGTGAACTGTGTCTCACCCACACTGCCTACAGTTGTTTACTTCTCTCCTCAGTTGATTCAGTTTTTTGCTGCTCAAGATCGAATTACCATGATTTTTGTTATGCAAGTTTATTCATCAGAGCAAGTGTTGCTCCGTGTGTGTTGAGCTCCAACCCCTTTCTGTGTATACAGAAAGGCTGTCATTGTGAAGTGAGTTTTTTTTGCTGATACTTGGCATTCCTGCTGTGCCCAGTGGTGCTCAGCCAATTAAGGGTTCTGTTGCCTCATCTCTCCCTAACTAACCATCAGGCCTGTGCTCTGTTCAAATCCTCTACACACTCTCCTTCCAGATACTTAACACTTATTTTGTCTTTTTTCTGCACCATCCTACCCTGATCTGACCTAAAATTTGCTCTGATAGTGTGTTTGATCTCCTTACTAGAGATGCACTATCCTTTGCTTTCTCAACTTCATTTCGTGTGTCGCTTCACCATCTTTGTCTCGTTACTCCTGCCTGTTTTCATCTGTCTCTTACTAATTGAGGCTGCATGGTTAGTCATCGCGGTTATGTCTCTGTCTTCATCACTCTAATCCAAATAACCTCTACATATACTTCCATATGCTACATCTCTGTACAAAAAGTACCAGAAAGCCCAGAGCACAACCTGCTGGCTTTGTAACAATACAGGGACATGACAAGGTCATAGAGACAGAACTGAATGAGAGGAAAATAATCAGTGTGATGTGTTTTTTATCAGTTTCTTTAGCTCACATAGAGCTTGCAAGGTCAGATCTGGTGGATCAGAGGAGGCCGCATAAGAGAGAAGGGGGCAGTGGGGCAGGGAGGATTAGGGAGGAGGCTGCTGCCATCTGTCTGTATATATATAATATAATATGTGTGAGAAACCAGTGGGAAGAAATCAATCCCACATGCTGAGCTGTAAGAGACAGAGATGATGATATTCTCACTGCTGGGGTGAGGAAAGATTACAAATGCCACTATAAAACTACAGTCACAAAAGTTTTTGTGTGTGAGTATCACATTTACATATACTTGACTTTTTGTTTTTGTTCTTTAGGTACACATTAGGTACATTCGGTAGGACATTACGCTTTGGTTGAACATTTTTAGCTAACAGCGTTGATCTAGTGCAGACAAGGTCACTTTGGTCCAGACTGAAATATATTTGATGGATTGCTATGATATTGTCTACAGACATTCATGTCCCCAGAGGATGAATCCCACTGACTATGGCGATGTCTGACGTTTTCACCACCAGCCAGTTGACAATGGTGGTTTTGAGGGAAATGTCTTGGTTCTGACGTTCTTGTCAGATCAATTGTAATAAAATGTGTGATCCCTTTGCTTTTCATCTAGCGTCAACATTTTAATTGGTGTAATACCAAATACCTGTAACTTGCATAACTAATGACATACCCATCAGCCTTAGCTGTACTTTGTGCTAATTAGTTAATTTTAGCCTTAGAGCTAGACCAATTAATTGCCCATACATGACATACAGGAATGCCAAACTAGGGTTGTAATAATATAGAAACAGTTTCTCTATTACATAGTTTGTGAACCAAATAGCAGTGGCAAGTTTTTAAACTGTAAAATGTCCCACATTGTATTTATTGTGGTAACAATTCTTTTTAACAAAACAAATCTAAGGGATAAGTTTCAGGATTGTTTGTTCGTATTATGGGTTTATTTTTCAAACGTTTTTATATATTGTTATCAGATCAGATGTCGGAATTGGCTAAACTAAGATGGTAAAAATCATAGCTGTTAAACATCTGCATGTTAGCTTTGTCATTATGAGCATGCTGGCATTCGCGTTTAGCGTCTTTGTAAGCCTCAAAGAGCTGCTAGTCTGAGGGCTTGTCATACAGCAACAGAGTTGTTACTTATCCAATATTCACACACACACACACATACATTTAAACACATTTATGATGCGTGACTCTTGTGTTTTCAGGGTCAACCACCTGCACTATGAGCCTGACGGGTATGAAGAGGACCCTGAATTGGTTGCCTATGAAGATGGAGACTATGACCATGAGTACCACAGTGACAACAGGTAAAGCACACGTTCAAACACACACACATGCTGTATAATGGTGCTCGCTGTGTTGAGCTCTGACCCCTCAAGTAGTGACTTAAACGAGCCACCTATTATCCCGTTCACATGGCCTCTGGGTGTTTCCTTTGATAATATCCATAGACATAAAATTGATCTCAGGATAAAAATTGCTCCTCAAATCTGCTAGCAGCACTCCCATCACCCAAGAGCTACATTCACCACATTATTATTTATGTTTGCAAACTATTGTGTAGGTGGTCATTTAGATTAAGTGATTACCTGTTTTCATTGTAAAATATATTGGAAGAATATTGTGTGAGAACTGAGTAAATGAAAAAAATAGACACTTATCGTCTTGTTATTTGCACAGCAGCAAATTACTATAATCAGAAATGTATTATTTCTAAAGATTATTATAGTAACAATCATTTGTAAATTATTTCTGCCTTTCCTGCTCTCAATCTCGCTCTCCCTCTTGTTCTTGCTTTCTGTGGCCAATTCAGAGTGAAGAGGAAATCAAGCAGCTCGCCATCCCCTCGTCCAAAGAAAAGGAAGAAGAAGAAATCTGGCCGCCGAAGGAGTCGGTGAGTGGAAATGGCTTCAACTGATGAAGTGGTTCTACATTTCCCTTTTTCTTTTTTTCTAGCCTCGTTGACAGAATAATTACACTGTAGTTTTGTAAAATAGAATTCCAATTATTTTGGTGTGAATATTGAGAACGAGCCATCAGATACTGCAATTGTGGAGAGGGGGGAAAATCTGTAGGGAGTAATTAGCAAAACATAGTCTCCTCTTCCGCTTTCTTTTGACAAGGTCAGCAAAGGAAATAGAGAGAGAGGCTGAGAGATAAGGAAAAGGTACGTTGGTGCTATAGATAAAAACTAATAAGAAGTGAAAGGCAGAGGGATGAATTGATCTGGGGACAAAGAGAGCCTTTGTGAGAAAAATCAGCTGAGCTACTACAGGATGACACCTTTGCTAACAATGATCCCCTCTCAAGTCTGATGTAATGTAACACTATGATGAGTAAAAAGCCAGAATTTAGCAGCAATCTAAGGCTCATTTTGCAGTCGTGGCATGCAAATGTCTCCCTTCTCTCTCCATCAATAGGTTTGGCAGCTCCTCACCCACTCACAGAGAGAAGAAGAAAAAGAGTGGGAAGAAACACAAGCGAGACAGGTGAGTGTGCATGAGACATGTCAATATGTCAACAGGTGCCCTCACAATGATGGGTGTGAAAGAAAGGTGAGAAGAAAAGCGATGGGAAGAAGAAAAGAAAGAATGTAAGGAAGAGAAAGAAAGGGAAGAAGTAATGACTAAAAGATGAAAGAAGATAAGGGGCATGAAAAAGGAATGGAGATGAAAAGGAAGGGAAGATACAAGGGAGACAGACAATAGAATAGAATATCTTTATTGTCATTGTAAGCACCGTCACAACAAAACTTTAGTGCAGCTCCATCAGTGGTAAAGAAAAAAAAAAAAATACATTAAACAACAAAACAATAGTAAACACACATGACCACACGAAAAAGAAAGGGAAGAAAGAGAATGGATTAAAGGAAGGAGGGAAGAGAGGAGAGACTACGAATAAATGAGGGAAGGGAGAAAGAGCAAGAGCTCATCAACAAATACTTTAGAAATGCCTCAGGATATCATAACGACAATAAGCAATTGTAGAGTCAAGTGCTCTCCTCCTTCAATTTCTTTTGTTCTCTGCCTGACTCGGGGAGCGGGGCTAAATGTGTTGCTCTAATAACCCAGCCTGTATGGGGGCGCACAACACAAGAAAAATGAGCCTCTCACCAAATTGCTGAGCATCACTGCACCGCCCCGCTCTTGTCTCCCACCTTTCATCCATCCAAGCACATCCCAGTCCCCTTCGTCCTCTCTCCTCATCCCCAAACCTTCCTCCCAAAGCTGCTCTGCATTGCAGGTGCTGTTGGTATATGAATAATGTATAGATGAGGCAGGGTTCCTCCCCAGATTAGCCAGCCTCCCTTGATGCTGGCCTGCTTTTTAACATGCACATTAGGAGGGGCGGGGTGAGAATACTGTGATTCTGTCCTGCTAAGATTCATACAGCTGCTTGTTTGTAATGTACAACTCCAGTCCAGGTTGGACTCACATATACTATCTATGTCCTTGTAGTAGTAGAAGGTGTGTTGAGAGATTTAGCTGTGACCAGAGTATGAGTATGGGAGAGAAGAGAAGAATTATGAGCTCTCCAGAATAAAACCTCATGTACAGCAGTCCCCAGTTGATTTCCTCAGCAGTGGGGAAACAGGGGTTGCTACTGGAGGCCTCAGCTCTGAGTCACTCTCAGCCACATACATTACTGTGACAGCTTTATTACTCCCCTTTCAGTGAATCAACCCACTCCACTTCATGCCATAGGTGTGTTAAATAGCAGAGGAGGTGTAGGGCTCTTTGGGAAAATAGCAACAACTCTCACAGACTGGTCTGACTAATCACCATGGTAACTGCAATGAAGGTGAAAGTGATATGGAGGTGATGTGTCAGCCAAACGCTGAGGACTGAGGAATGGACGGCCTCCATCATTACTGTGCATTCAATACGTGGTTAAAGGGAAACTGAATCTCAGAGTTTATGATTCCTGCTTTGTCACATGGGAGCAGCATCTTCTACAGCCAGAAAAGAATATTAAAAAAATAGGCGTGACATCCTGCACCTGAAGAATCCCAGCTGGGAAAGCTTGCTGCTTTCTGTTAGAGCTTCCTGGGGATAACTCTGCACATATGGATGTATGCATGTGATTCAGATTAGTTCACATGAAGGGAGCTGACATGTACATCATTAAATATTCCATTTAGGGGTTGGCACATGAAGATACATGATGCTCCTGCTGGTCACAGCAACTTGACCATGTTCATATTTTGTGAGCAAACTAAGCCTGGGACTGGTAGCTGTAGCCTTATGCTGCTTTGTGTGTCAGTGTGTTATTAAATATTATAGAATTCTGTTTTGGTTCACATGTTGAGTCATATGTGTCATCAAATGTACACAAATATTTTATTGAATATATGAGTTATTATCTGTATACTCAGTATAAATACACTGCTGCTAAAGGAATCTCACCTGCATGGGAAGTTTATACACCTTCAGGCCCTCTGTGTGGTTTCAATATTCTTCAGAGGTGAAAATGAAAACATCAACCAAAGGAAATAAAAACACTGATACCACCGATAACACCGATAAGATCTTGTGTTCAGCCTCCAGCATTTGTCAAAAATACTATCTCTGATGTCCTAGAATTGAATTCTAGCAGTAGGTTTTAGCATTTGCCATCTGGACTGGTCAAATTACCTTTTCTGGGTAAAAGGTACATCTGGAAATGTTAACCAGGGGGTTCACTCAGTAAACAGGCCCCCTGTCCACAGCTGTGTCATAGTGTATATGAATTATTCAGTTGAGTATTATGTGATGTATCTGTCAGGATACCATCATTATAATGATTGGGGTCTCTTTATCTGTATAGATCGGCTTCTGGCTCCAGGAAAAAGAGGAGATACAGGTGTGTATGAAGCACGAAGACAGAGTGCATCAAAGCAATATGTCGCAAATAAGTTTTTTTGTGTAAGGTGTGTGTTGTTGTCGTTTCTGCCTATTGATTACTGTTTGTTCAAAACACAATGCAATCCATATGGGTGAGTGGTACACTGAGTTTGTTTTTTATAAAGGGAATGTGTGTTTCTCATGCTTTAATGTGCGCTTTACTATCTTACGTATGACATTTGTTTCAGATCGGGCAGCCCAAAGAACAAACACAAAGACAAGAACAAACAGAAAAAGAGGTGAGACGTACATATAATCCCCTTAGCACTATTTACACGTTAATGTTGAGCTGACAGAAAAACCTAAATGTGATGTACAAGGAGTATACGATATGCACTGTATAAGAATAACTTGGGCACAATTTGTCCTCTGCACAGAGTAAAACAAATAGTGGAAAATAGTCTCAGTTCTCAACAATGGCTACAATTGAAATTGCGTTCAGTCTCTCATGAATTTATATTGGTATTTTACAGCCATTATCTCAGTCTCTGACTCCCAGAGAATGTTAACGACTGTAAAGCATAGAGTGCATCTTCTAAGCATTACGTGTATATTCAACACAATTTCCATGCCATACATTGCACCCTGTCTTGATTAGAATATATATTGAAAGTGTTTGGCAGTGCATGAGCTTGTTTTACATATCATGAGACTGCTGAGCTAGCTGTGGCTCGTGTGTCCCTGTGATGTATGTGTACACATGCATACACATGGCTTTATGTATGTGTATGTGTGCTTGTGTGTGGCGTGGTTGTCCATTTGTTGTCATTCAGGTCCCCTGGTGAGACCCCCAGTAGGAGTTCACAGCGTCAAGGCAGCTGCTGTAGCTCCCGTAGTGCTTCTTTGTCCTCTACTCGGAGCACCTCCAAATCTCCCGCCAGGTACACTCCTCAACACACATACGTATAAACACATACACTTTCGAGCAGTTGCCCCGGTGACTGTCAGCCTCTTTCATTTACTCTGGTCCTCTGGGGATAGATTAGGATACAAATGGGGATCCTCTGCATGTCTCATAATTACCTCCATTAAATTGCCGTGATATCTCACTCTGCACTCATATCGAGTGTGATGAAAATATATCAGCAGCAACTACATCGCCTACAGTTCGGTCCGACATTGAGGTGTGTTTTGCTAATCACAGCTAATGCAGCCTCGAGCCGCTAGCCTCCAGCAGAGATGAGGAGTGGGCTACAGAGGTCTGCTTAGCTAACCTCTCTACACCCCCAGATTGGTTTAATTTTCAAACTTGTTGGCACATACTGATTCAACGAACATATTCTGTTGTTCACCTCTGTGTCTGCACTGTTAAACCAATAAAAGACCTGTGGAGCTCATTTCAATTGATTGTATTTTCAGTCAAACTAAATTAAACAAAGAATTTTTCAGCAGCAGTCACAAACACTTTCTAGAGTTGTCCCCTTGTTGTTGGTGGCTGTGCTTCACCTAGTGTGTTGCTGTGTGGCTCTGCTCTTCCAGACTGAACTCCAAGCACAAGAGGGACGGACAAAAGGCTTCTGGCACCCCGCTGTCTCCGGGCCCCAGCACTCCCACCACGTGGCACAACGGGGACCACACCCAGCGAAGCCGCAATGGCAGGGCCGGCAGACTCAACCACGCCGAGGGCGAGAAAGGGCACAATGTATGTAATCTCCTCTATTTTGCTTCCACAGCCCCACCCTCCCCCCACCCACTCCAACGGTACATGCCACAGTCTGACAAATTTGTTTTATCTTTCTCTTTTGTGTTGGTTGACATGAATTCTCATCTCCTTTGATATTTCAATATTTTACTTCATTTTTTTTATCAGTTATTCCTAGGCTGTAGGCCAGTTTTTATTATTAATATTTTAGTTTTTGACGTGTAAAAGACACTCCTGTCCTGTGTAAAATGTGACGCTCCTGCTGCTTTGTTTCTGGCTCTCTTTGACTCCTGTGCCGTCTTGATTTCTTTGTTTGTTCTTGTTGTTTGCCGGTAACAGAGGGAGGGAGAAAAGAGACGAAAGATTCTAGTGTTTCTGTTCAGCACACATCCTCTGAGTCGAAGCACAACATTAGCATCTCGCACCCAGCGTGGAAATAAGAGTCGCTATGGCACACAATGTTTCCAAATGAATGAACAACAAGATGTGTTGTTTCTACCGAGCGGGTGCCTGCTAAGGCATAAGACAAATATTAAAAAGTTGAGCCAGGGACAGGTATGACTAATTCAAACATTTGACACAAAATAAATGTGTCTGTCAGGAATGTTAACTGAAAGTCTAAATTAGGCGTTAGCCATTAGACGATGGTGCAGGAACAAGTGAGTACAATCTGCCATTCCTCCTTGAAGTGACTAATCCAGTTACATATGGAAAGCATTGATCCAAGCATGCACAAAAGCAGTTCTTCATTCCAGGTATCAGCTGTTTGCAAGATTTAAAATGCCTAAATAAAAACAAATCAAACTCCAATGTGACACATGTCTGCCTGAAACTGGACGTGTGGGCGGGGCTTAGTTACAAGGGGGATTTAAATCAAATCGTACAGATTAAATTGGATTGCTCAACAGTTGGCATGGATTAGCAGATACAGATATGGAGCTGCAGAGGACAACTGGCTTCCACACACACCTCCCTCACCTGCGTTGTCAGATCAGCAGGAGGAAGATAAGGGTTAAATTAATAAATCATACCTCAACCACATTCTTTGGAAATGTAAACCAAGTTGTTGCCAGCTGAAATCCAAACACACACCTCCTACTAAGATATTGCTCTGCTAGCTACCCATAAGCTAATGGTCAAGTGCAGTTGTATATGATGGGAGGGATTAGCTTGTTGCCCCAAATCACATTTGATTAGATACATTCAGTTCAAGTTCAAGATGAGTGATCTAATATATTTTACATTTTACAGGAAGAGATCAGAGAGGGATTTTGATATGAAAATTTTTGATATTCTTTATTTCACAGTGTCTTTGCATTTCAGCAGAGGACAGCATAGACCTGCCAGTAATAAATGCAAAGCACTCTAATTAGTTTTCATGAGGAGGTGCAAGGGAGCTTCTTCTTTTTTGAAATGGAGCCCAAATGAAAAACGATCACAGCTCTGTGGCGGAGCCATGGGTGGACCTTCGCTTGGATCATTACTGGCAAAAGCTGCTGGCAGCCTTTTACATTGAAACGGTTTTCTGCAGGGACACTACTGTTGACTTTACATTTGGTTACATTTATGATTGAGAATTCACAAAACTGCTGATTCCAGCACAGTTAATGCATACATAAAACAGGAAATACATTTAACAAAGTGTGTTGTATTTGACTTTATTTTTTTGCTTGATTTGTTTTTATTTAGGCATTTTAAATCTTTAAGCCATGTCCTAAAACTGTGTGCAATCCTAAAATGTCACAAGGTGGACCCTTTAAGTAATAAAAGGCTTTCAACTCTGTTCTTAAAATAAAAATCAGCTCTTCATATTGTCCACACTCCTTTAAATCATATACTAACTCCTCTCTGCCTGTTCAATTTGGAACTGCTCCTTGTTTGTTTTGGCTCCTTTGAAAAGAACCGTTTCTGTTACTCTGATTATTTAAGACACTGCCTGTGATGCATTTTAAATAACTTTCTCCTATTATGGAAACAAACTTGCTCTTCCATACTGTAAATGGACCATTAGAGCTACAGAAGGATGACATTCTGTTGGAATAAAACAAGGGACATCACTTAGACCAAAAGGGATTGCTTGTGAAATAATCTTCCTCTGATGACTAAGCATCTGAATGGGCTGCAAACACCCTGTAAACACACACTCCAGAGAACTGATGTCTTCTATTTTCTACTCCAGCTTGCATGTGTCTATGAGGTCTCATCTGATCTCTCTCTCTCTCTCTCTCTCTCTCTCTCTCTCTCTCTCTCTGCTTATTTCATTCATTGCTGTTTTTTCCCCTTATCAATTTAAGTGGTATTTACCCATGAATAAATGCCCAAATCTTTCTGTCTCGTTTATATAAAAAGCACTCAAATGCTTTGGAACTGGACCAAGTAGGTTAACTGGGTATGTGTAATAGTTTCTTCTTGTCAATACAGTTGTGTTTCTTCTCAAGCACATGCTCTGCTCAGTGATAGATCCTCTCCTCCTCCAGGCGTCCAACAGCTCCTGTCAAACCACCGGGAGTTAAACACATGCTCCTCTCTACTGCTTTACTTTACCATGTCGATGTGCATGTTGCCCCTAGGTGGCAGTATCTCTTCTGCCCCTGACATTAGCTTCTACTCTATCAGCTCAGGCCAGTGGAGGATGGCAAGGGAGCTCTGTTTGACCAAGTATTTTTGAGCCATTCAGTTGGGATCTAGTGAAAGAGGAGCATTTAATTGGCTCACATTTTTTAAGCAGCATCTTTGTAGCGTAAGGTGATGTTGCCACTATTGTTAATCTCCACCAAAAGCTAAAGTATTTGTTTCATCCCCCAAACTGAAATGTTTGCACAGGAGGATGGTTATGTGTGACAGATCCTGGATCTAAGTGAAGTTTGATACTGCAGCAGTTGTGTGGTTTAGCAAATGTTCTGTATAGCAGCTCTGGTTGTCTATCATCTCAGTTTGTGTTCCTGTAGTCGTCCTCTAGCCCTGTTTTGGAACTGTCTCATCCACCACGTTGGAGACAGTCCTGGATGCTTCCCATGGAAAAGCTTTGGGGAACTGCTGTGCACTGCTCTTTATCGGAGGTGGAGAAGTGAAGCAGACGTGTATTTGCCAAACTAACAAGTTATTAGTCTTTCTCCTTGAAGGCCTCTCTCTTAAATAAGCCGAATCATGGTGTTTATTAAAGCAGAAATCGTACCTTTGTGCGCCTCGTCCAAGTTTGTTTCGGGCTCCTTTTTTTCAAGAGAGAAGGCTTCAAGGCTGAAGACATGAGTTTGGTAAATAGCAGAGCAGCACACAAAGCTTCCCCCAGCTCTTCAATAGGAAGCATCCAGGACTCCTACAAAGTGAATGAGACAGCCCCAAACTGGGCTAGTTGTCCTCTTGCTCATTATTAATGGATGTCTTCAAACACTTCAAACACAAGTACATGGGCTCTTAATATCTAGGACAACTCACACATTTATTAACATGATTGTTATTTTAAAGGGACCCAAGCCATTTTGAAAGTAAGCTCCCTGTTCACAACAGTTTAAACAAGCAGATTTGACAAAGCTCCTTAAGGCTCTCTCTCTCTTACTGTACCTGTGTTTACAGTGATGAATAAATCTAAAAGATTGCCTGGAAGAAAGCTGGGCTGACGTCCAAAATGTACAGAGTAGAGAAGGGCTGCTACTGAAGAAGACCCAGGCCAAAATGTGACTGGGGTCCCTTTCAAATGTGCTGACTCTTTAGTTGTCCATCTTAGCAGTGACTGCCCCTTCAACACTCTTCTACCCTCCTCCTCCTCCTCCTCCTCCTCCTCCTCCTCCTCCTCTCCTACCTGTTCATCTGTGTCATGTGTGACTCATGTCTCACTCTTGTTGTCCTGGCATTTTTCTTCCCACGTATCTCTCACATCTGCCAGCTCTGCATGCCCTCCCCCTACTCCTTCTCCCCCTTCCGTCTAGTTACTCTATTCTACATGGATGTCCACTAATATGCCAATTAACTCTATCCGCTTACCTCTATCCTTTCCCCCCATTTTGATACAAATATGGCTGCATTTGTACAAGCGAAAAAGACAAAGCAACTCATGTAGTTTATAGATTCACCCTTTGTTTCTAATTTTAGTTTGATTTGAATTCCATCTGGATTTTTTTTCTCCCCCTCTATTTTCTTTGTACTTTTTGGTTTGTTTATTTCTCCTTAGTCTCTGGACAAAATATGTAGCTTTGATACTAAAAGAGGTCATTGTCTTTTTCCCATTTCGCTGCGGAGAACATTCCTTTCTCCTTTTTTCTTTTTTCTTTCTTTCCTTTTTTTGTTGATATTGCATACGTGTCACTGATTGAAATGGAAGGTAGGTAATGCTTTGCCTACGCACGTGATCTTTATGCAGATGAGAATGTGACAAGCACCCTAGCCTGAGTGACGTCAATGTTTCCTTCTCTCTCTCTCTCTCTCTCTCTCTCTCTCTCTCTCTCTCTCTCTCTCTCTCTCTCTCTCTCTCT
>JAVQJD010016795.1:0-18330 GCA_036023655.1 Nannoperca australis | reverse complement strand
TTCCCCTGCAGCCTCGGTGTGTTTCTCTCCAGATCTCCTGCGGGATGTCCGCAGATCTGGTCACCATGGCCGGCTTAAGTCCAATCAGCTGATCCCGGGTGTAAACAAAAGCGGCCATGAAGTTGTTGCGCTCAGCTGACTGCAAATGAAAGCACCTCCAGAGTGAACAAAAACACCAAAAACCTCTCCACCAGCACATTTGTGGAGGGCACAACTCCAACAAGTCAACACCAAACAAAAAACCCACAAGTACAAAGTTAAATAACAAAAAGATTTAAAAGAGCAAGTAAGATGAGCGGAGCAACCGTATCAGGCAGCACACACTTATAAGCGCATGCGCACACATCATACTCATGGTTCTACTCTTGTTTTGCATTTTGAGTCTTTGCCTACGCCATCCTAAATGTTAACTTGCAGATTGATAACCGCTCATTCGTTTTACTTTCTAACTTAATAATTATGTTAATGAAAATAAATGTTTCATACATGGATGACTGCCAGTGGGTTGACACCCTCTGCTTAGCCAGCCACCATGAACATGTGAACTGTGACGTACCCAAATTCAGCCAACAGCAGGGCATTATTTTCCTTGCTCTGTAAAAGTTTTATATTGTGTGAAAATGTGAACTTGACAGAGCAGACATATTTAATGCCCATTTGTACATTAATATTAAATCCAATGATTCATTCCCCACTACGGCATCATATTTTCCTCTCTCTATCACTGTGATTTTCATTTTAAGGCATGTCACAGACTCCCATTGTTCCCAAAAGAAAGAACATAAGTAAGCAGAAACGTCCTATGGCATTAATTAAAGTAATCTATCATTTTTACTTGTACTTTTCTTTACAACAC
This sequence comes from Nannoperca australis, assembly GCA_036023655.1. Classification (NCBI taxonomy): domain Eukaryota; kingdom Metazoa; phylum Chordata; class Actinopteri; order Centrarchiformes; family Percichthyidae; genus Nannoperca; species Nannoperca australis. The sequence goes on along the minus strand of JAVQJD010016795.1, from coordinate 17,474 downwards.
TCCAATAACTGCAATCATACTAAAAGTAATCCATTTTTGCTTGAATTGAATGTGAAGTGATCTCTGCCTTCCATTGCATTACGTTTCATTGGACTTCCTCTGTGCCTCCAGAAAATAAATCTGTAACAGTAATGAAGAAGTGAAAATAGTCCCATTAAACGTGATAATTAGCTTTGTAATGAAGTCATGACATGAAGAAACTGCAGTGCATCTGCTGTTCAACATGATGTATTATGTTTGTCAAGGCAGCAGTATGTCTCTGAGCAGGCTTTAATGGATTTTTGAAAATAGTGGAAGCTTGAGAGTAGAAGCAAGTAAACCTGCAGTAGAACCCACGACGACTGTCATTATAACTGGGGTTTATAACATGAATTATCCTGGAAATCTGAGTGTTTATGTGCAGTTAAACAACTGCAATGCTTGGGAGCACTGACCATGGTTGGGAGCAGATGGCATTATCAGCTTAGCCTGGTTCTAGACCTCTGAATCAGTGCCTCAGAATCCTCAGATTTTTTCAGCAATTCAAAACCTCTGGTGTAAATGAGAGTAAAAAAGTAAACAATGTAATGTAATGTCTTCTTATTAGATGATCAGTTAAGTTCATAAGAGTAAAATATACTCTGTATCTCTTCAGCAAACATAAAATGTCAGAAAATGTACAATTGCTCTACAGAAAATCTAAGAATATACACTGGAATCTAAGAGTCCATATTGGTGTGGGTAACTTTAACCCAAACGTGTCATCTCTGCAACACCTAACCGTAACCTAAATTAAGTCTCACTCCAACCACAGAGGGCAGCATGGAAACTCAACTACTGATTCGGACAAGGTGCCTTCTTAACATCTGTGGATGTTGCGGATGGACTTTTGACTAAAATGTACAGTAATATGAGTGTGTTCACACCATTTGTAGTAGAAACATATAATGTGATCTCTTAATAGTTCATGGCTGAATTCACTTTAAGGATGGGTGAACGCAAGTGTGTCAAGTAAAATAAAATCATACACTTCTGGTGTCAGAATGTCATCCTGCAGGAGGAGCCACACACTTCAACTATTGACGCCATTATGTTGTTTGTGGTGTCCCACGTAGACAGCTTTGTCCTAGTGAAGAAGGAAAAGACTGTATGTCACAATTGTGTCTTTTCACCATGTTATAAGGACTAAAATAACTCCAGACCTCATTAACTTGGCTCTGTGGTCAGTAGGGCCAATAACATGCTTTGTGTCTAAATTCACAAATCCTCTTTAAACTGAGTGTTCATGTGTCCAAGATATTTTTTATCATAGAACTGAAAATTCCAGTTTTAAATTCAACAAACAGTAACCCTCGACTCAGTGAAGTTCTGACCTGCTGTGTGGGGCTCAACTGGACATAGGTTTGTGTCAGGCTAATAACACTGATAATTATGTGTTTCCATGTGCACATTTACTTGAGCAAACTTGCCTGAGGAGATCATAAAACTACAAAATCCGATGGTGAGAACCCATGTGCTCAAACACAACAGATCACTGCCTCCCTCTGCTGGCAAGGGCTACAAATTACCCATCATCCCCGGGTAGGGGATGTGGCCTATGTATCATTTTAAACAACCTAGTATAACATTTATATTTTTTCCTTAGTCTCCAGGATTATCTGGAATAGTTTTAGATGCAGTCGACCAGGAGTTGGGTGTTTGTATTCTGATCAGTAGGAAGACACAAATGATGAATGTCATTTTAATGTTTATCATAATCTTATTGTCTCTGTATGATCTTTCATGTTGCGACAAATGTTTGTTACACTTGTGATATCTATCTGATTTGTAGTAATACCAGTCCTATTATTATAAGTTGTAATATTTAGTTGCAGACATAGTAGTAGTAGTGCTAGCAGTTGTAAAAAAAAAGTACTACTGTGACATAATTAGCTGTGCCAGTGCCAGAGAAGTCATTTTAGGACCAGTAAGACTGGTTAAAGCGCAAGCTGCTGACAACAGAGGTAGTGATTCAAAACAGAAGCTAACAGCATACTTTGAGAAAGAGGTAGGCCTTTTATTCACGTCCGTTAGGAAGAGGGCTATCAATACCAGCAGCAGTTAATACTACTCTCAAGAGCAGCAGCAGTATGGAGACATACATTTTCCTTTAGGAGATAGTAGCAAAAGTGGACTGTGATAGTGACACCTATATATTGGTATAATTCTGGTACAATAGTAATGGCCGAATACAATGTACACTATCGATTCGCTCCTTGTTAAAATGTATGCATCCTGATCTATATCCGTTCAAATGCGCATGCGCGTACGGCGGTTCGCGGTTGCGCCAACTGGTCGAGGATGTTGCTAGCAGCCAGTGTAGATGCACAGCCTTTTTCACAACAATAACATCAACCAAATTTGCATCTCCACATACCTGATTTGAGGATTATACATTCCGAACGCTATCGGAAACCGTGCATTGGACCGCGCCACGCCGAACGTCCTTCTGTATTTTTCGGCTACATCTTCTGTTGACAATGGGAGCGGAGGGGTTTGCAGATTTACAAGGCTCCTTTTTGCAGGAGCAGAAACAAGAATCATGGCTGGCCAGCTAGGCCGCAGATGGATTTTGTAGCTAACAGCAACAGTCTATTGCTATAAACTACTGTATGGAGGCTTGTCGCAGCATATAAAAAGTCGTGCTGAGACGCCAGTGTTTTGATTATACGGTTATCGTTGATTTTTGTTGTCTTTTTGGGCCCACAACACACGCTAGTGAGCCCGCTAGCTTCTCAACCTTGAGTGGTTGACGTCTTGCCTTCGTAGTTAGCTCTTAGCTAGCATCGCTTGGTCAGCCATCCGCTGGTCTAATATATTTGCAAAAATACATTTATTGCGGGATTTACTGTTGAAGCTGTGGGCCCGGTAGGCATTTGTATCACAAATTCCTTGTGCAACGTCTGCTCCTGGATGAATGTGGGACAAAATGGAGACCCCGACGATTGTGTACGATTTGGATACCTCTGGGGGCTTAATGGAGGTGAGGTTGCTCTGCGAGAAGGCCTTTTATTAAGTGAAATATACCCTTATTGATAACTATTTAATGCCTTTTCCTTTATATTCATTGCCGTTATCATTAGACCGCCATAGCCTACTGTCAAGCATTTCTCGGCTAGCTAACCTAACTATTAGTTTGGGTTGATAATGGAGGCCACAAGTTGACGTTACCGCTCTCCTCAATCGTAGCATGGAATGGCACAGCGGGCTCAAAGCTGTATATTATTTTACAACTCTGTCAACTGACTATCAGACAGGGCAGCCGGGACCTCATACTAAACAGCTGAATTACTTTTCTAGCAAATCCAAACACTGTTGGCGCCCCCGAAGTCCGAGGAGGTAGAGAAGAGAAGTCGGAAGTTGGTGAGAGACGTCCGGAGGAGCGGCAGGGCCACCAACCACGACACCTGCGATAGTTGCCGGGAGGGGGGAGATTTGTTGTGCTGCGACCACTGTCCTGCAGCCTTCCACCTCCAGTGCTGGTAAGTTAGTTATTTAAACGAAAGAGGCACAGGGACAAGTAATGCATACTGAGTGTAGAACAGACAAGGGTCTGCAACTCAGCAGTCCTCGTTAGATGCTTAATGCTAACTTAAGCCAGGGCTGTTCCCCTGACGAAGCTGTTCTGTTATTGGTGTGGCAGACACATATTTGAAGATTTCTCCAGTCGTTATTGTTCAGCACATATCTGCTTCACAAAGCCAATGTTATTTCAGTGGAATTTCAACTGCAACAATCGGTGGTTCCCCTCATATTCTCACTGTATTTCCCATACAATTGAGCCGAGGAGGGCGGCAGTGAGCCGTGTGTACCACTTTGCAAAGTAGATATGCCGAATTCACCAGCACACATTATTCAAAAATACATTCAAATGTATTTTGTCTATAGCCGAAGGCGAGTGAGCATTAAATGTGAGGTGTATTACGTACAGTTTGGTGAGCAAAGAGAGCAGCTGCTCATTTGATCCGTGTCGGTGTCGGGTAACTTAAAGTAGCTAACCGTTATGTTTCCTCACTCTGGAGAATATGTGCTGTTACATATGTCGTGTCTCGTTAGGTATGATTGGACGTTTACTTGCGGAGTTTACAGGGATCATGATTTAATTCATTGTTGTCCCCGAAAGGGTACGTTAATAAGACGCACAGGGGCTAAGAAAACGTGTAGCCTCGTCTGAAAGTGGCTGCAATGAGCTTGCAGTCGGTCCTCCCCTCCTGTCGCCGCTGCTGCTAAAAATGGAGTCGAGACTGCCTCTGTTTACAATATGGCGACCTCACTGCTCTCTTTTTCTATTCAACCGCCATCTTACCAACCTTTAAAATGCAGCTTTGAGAAAAAAGGCGTTCATAAACCACATGGACGGAATGCGTTGCCGTTTGCTGAGATGGAGTGGCAGTGTTTTGTTGTGGACATTACAAAGGTCGTCCCATTGTAGCGTTCCTCCGGCGCCGCTTCGCGTGGCTCTCCGGTTAAACATCTGCTTGCGTGGTTATTTTAACTTTGAGTTCAGATTGTCACTTGGAAACGACCAAACACAACCGTTTATCCATGTATAGTCAGGCCCGTGAATGGCTGCAGCAATGTGTGTCACAATGTGTAGTGATCTCACACCACTGCGTATTTGGAAGAAGCTTAATGTTAAAGGCAGTATTACACAGGGTCGTTTTTGATCATCTTTGCTTGATGAATGGGAGAAATTAGGCCGGCTTCAGGTGTGTCCTGTGCGTTATAAACCAATCATGATATTGCCCTTCTTACCTCATTGCTGTTCTGTCAACCACTTGGCACATGGATGCTGTTACCATGACAGCATTAAAAAAATCCCTTTTCTCCCTGTGCACGTTTACTTTGAATAATGGTGAAATTTGCTCTTGTCATTTAACTGGATAATGTATATTTATGGTTGTTTATATATATATATATATATATGTCAGTTGGAATATGTTGAAGCTTTTCTCACGCGTGACTCTTGTTTCAGCAGCTGTAATACAAATGTTAACAATCTGTAAATTGAGATGACTTCAGACATTATTGTAGGCATTTTCTTCAATGTAATGCAGTTGTCAGTCCACTAGATGGAGGCAGAGAGGGGTTATGTTTACTAGCTAAGTGGTTACTGGTTTGTTAATGCTTATACAGTTAAAATCTAGTTGTCCTTTTTTTGTAATTTTCAGTGTGTATTTACATATAATTGAAATCACCACATGCTTTGAGCAATGCTGGATGGGATTATGGTTAAAATCAATAAGATAAGCAATGTAACATTTTCACAATTACATGATGCGTCTTGTATTTAAAATCACGGCTTAAAACGTTCTTTAAACTCCAGTTTTTAATCGACTTTTTCCTTCCTCCTATGAAATAAGACAACGTGATTGTGAAGCATAGCGTCGTGACTGCATAGATGCATGTAATGTTCATTCATTTACCTGCATTCATGATCAACCTGCTCACTGTTGATTGTGTTTTTTCTTCTATCACAGCAACCCACCTCTAAGTGAAGAAATGCTTCCCCCGGGGGAATGGATGTGTCATCGCTGCAACGTTCGAAAAAAGGTGAGTGGCAGGTCTTCTGTCGCACAGTCCTCCTCAATGTTAGTGTTACTCCGCGGGTGATAAAGAAAAGTATTTGTATGCTATATTTTGAACATCCTGCACAAACTGTCCAGCTCTTCATTCAGATATTGTACAGTTCTTTCTTATTTTATCTTATTTCAGTTTTGTATCTGTATTCTTGACTGACTTTATATTTATTTGCTGTTAGTTTAAATATAATTTTTTTTTCTACTGTGCTTATTTATGCTCCAATACACCAAAGTGAGTTCCTTGTATGTGAAAACCTACTTGGCAATAAACTCAGCTCTGATTGTGATTGGTCTTTGATCACTTCCGTCAGAAGCGCGAGCAGAAGTCAGAACAGACCAACGGCCTACCGGAGAGGTCTGCGTCTAAGCGCTCTGTGTCCCCGGCCGTGGAGCTGGAACTCAATGCGGGGCCGCTGCGGCTCGACGGCCTGCCTCCAGGGGCTGGAGCAGCGGGCCCCGGTCTACGCGTGGCCCAGGTACGCCTCCTGGACCGCAGGACCAGCAGCAGGCCGAGCAGCCGGCCCGGCACGCCCACCTCCAACACTTCGTCCACCCCAACCCCCTCGGAGGAGCAGAACGACGGGGAGGAGGAGGCAGCAGAGCCAGAGGAAGAAGTTCAGGGCGCGGAGCTCGAGGGTGCTACACTAAATGTTCCGACACCGCGCCTCCTCAAGAGGCCCTTTCAGCTGCTCATAGCGGCCGCCATGGAGAGAAACCCTACGCAGTTCCAGCTACCCAGCGAACTCACCTGCACCACCGCACTGCCAGGTCAGTCCTTCTTCTGTAAGCCTGCCACAGTCAGGGTGCCTTTTTATAAACTCCAAATGTGTGTCTGACTCAGCCAGACTACATGAATATTTTAGTGTGATGCATTCATTCGTTGTCACATAAATAACAAACCAACCTGGTAAACTATTTTTAGGTCCCACATTACTAATGACCTGTGAATCAGAGTTTGGTGTACTTTTGTTGTTTTATTTTCAAGAGCATAAAAGCTCCAAATAGGTTTTATAGAAATGGTAATTAATTGTGACCTATTGTTGGATCCTGGGATCCAGATTGAGAAACTCTGTAAATACCCCTTCTTGGTGAACGTCTGACATTCCAGAAGCTAAAGAACTAGAAGTAAATAAGACAAGTTGTGGAAATCTAAAAACAGCACTTTGCTTATAAAATGTGTCGTAGGATGAAGTGGGCAGTTCAGCATAATGATATCTGTGTTGGACTGTTTCTCAAATGTTCGTGTGTTGTTGGGATTTCTAGGCAGCAGTAAACGGAGAAGAAAAGAGGAGCTGCTTGGAAAGCCATTCAGGAGGCCTCAGCATGAGCTGGATTCCAATGGTCTGGTCCCTCTACCAGTCAAAGTCTGCTTTTCATGCAACAGGTCAGTGCTACCACGTTACAGTACATCCAGAGATGTACACAGACCAGGGAAGTGTCACATCTTGTACTGATTCCCGTGTATTTCCTGTCACAGGAGTTGCAGGTTGGCTCCTCTGATCCAGTGTGACTACTGTCCCCTTCTGTTCCACATGGACTGTCTGGACCCTCCACTCACAGCTCTCCCTGCTGGCAAATGGATGTGTCCAAACCACGTTGAGCACTTAGTGGTAAATCTATGCAAATCTTATGTTCTTGTCATGTTTGTTGTTGTTTTGTTTGTCTCAGCCAAGACGGTGCAACAGAATTCTTAGTTTTCAAATTTGAATGTGTGTCTGATGTCCAGCTGAACCAGAGGAGCCTGAGCCTGTCCAGCCGCTGTCAGCTCTTTGACCAGTTCCAGGACAGGATGTCCCAGCACGCCGTCAAGTTGGACTTCCTGCGTAGAGTTCATCGGCAGAACGCACCCAACCGGCGCACCACCCACCAGCACAACAAGAAAACCATCAAGGTAGACTGACAGCCTCAGCGTGGGGGGGGTTAAAGGGCCTCATGGTGGCGCATTGTATTCTGTTTTCAGGGTGGAGGTTAGGTGTTGACGCGTGTCTTTAATAGCTTTTCTGTGGTCAGGTCTGATTTGTTAAGACAGGCCAGTGGTACAAAGATAGTAGTGGGGAAAAGATGCAGGCAATATCTAAATAAAGCATTCTTATCTTTTACTATTGATGCTTTGTTTCCTCTTTCTGACCAAGATAACATTCACTTCCCCATGTGAGAGACCCTGTTCATTCAGACACGTTACAATACGTCGGGACAGTTTGGCATTAAAGTGATGAAGTTATTTCTAACTATCACTGTTTGGACTCAGGTGCCAGATGCCATCAAGTCCCAGTACCAGAATCCCCCCCCCATGCTACTTCCTGCAGGGGTGCGCCAGTTGGAGCTGGTGTGCAGCGGCGTTCCTGACCGTCAGCCCTCAAAGCACCTCACCACAGAGGCGGAGCAACAGGAGGTAGGCGGAAGAAAAGCACCGACATCAGGCACACACTCGCACACCAGTGGCAGCGAACTACCTTTAAATATTTATTTATTGAACTCTGTAAGCATAGTCTAAAATTCTAAAAGCTTGTGTTTTCCTGTTACACTCTTTTAGGATTTTGCAGCTTTAAGAAGTCTTGTGTTTAACTTGCTAATACACGTGGACACATGGGGTGGGACGGTGTCTAAAAAGAATTGGTGGTTGCTTCTTCTTGTAAAACCTGCTTCTGCTGTGTTGAACAGTGGCTTCAGGATGTCATCGCCCTCCAGTGCAGCATAATGCGACACCTGTCCATCAAGCAGAAGGCTTCATCCGCAGCGTCCGGCCTGTCGCCGATGACGTCGTCAGCAGGGTGGCTTCCTGAGCAGAAAGCCGTCAGTAAATCATGTGTAACATCAGAGGACATGAAAACTCAGGCCTCTTTAGGAAGGACTTCTTCCCCGGACCCCTGCTCGAAACCCTGCAGTACACCCGATGACCCCCAGGGGGCCTCACTTTCAAGGGCAACCATAGCAGAGCCGGGTGTTTGTAAATGCAACACGACGCCATGTCAGAACTGTAGGAAACCCAACAAACCTCCAGCAGAGGAGCGTCAACCTCCCAAAGCCAATGGACCTGTAGACTGTAAGAGCGCCTCGGACTCCTGCAGGCAGGCTGAGCTGCAGCACAGACTGAAGCTCGGTACGACACCCCCAGACTCGGCTCCTGCCTCTGGGCTGGCGAACCACATAGAGGCAGAAACGGTTAAAAAGGAGCCAGAGAGCTCGGCGGAGGCTTGCTCGCAGAAGAACTGCTCCAGCGCCCCGGTGATCTGGCCCCACGGCGGCCAGCAGAACCACAGGAGACTGACGGAGATACAAGAGGAGTGCATGAGCAGCGATGAAAAACCCTCCTACTCCATCACCAGCAGTACCCACCCGGTCACGCCAGCCAAAAGCAAGCAGGAGCACGACCCCACCAAGCTGGGTTTGTCCTCACCTACTCCAGGTACGCTCCCCTGGGGCAATAACATGCTCACCACACTCTGGCCTCCCAGGTGCCTTTGAGGTTCTCTAGGGAAAATATCATAGCAGTTTTTAGTCATTATAGAAACTAATTAGTTATTAATTTATTGGTAAACCCATTCTTCATAATTTTGTGTTTGGACGGCTCATTTGATATTCAGTCTTGTTGAATGGAAGTTTAAAAAAGTGTTAGCTGGCAGAGGTGAACAATCCTTATTCTGGCAAAGAGATTCTGTGTGTCACCACTTGCTTGGAACAATTCTTTTTTGGTTTTCCATCGTCTGATACCTGCTGGTAGTTTTTGCTTTGGTCTCCCCTCATTCGATACTTAAAGGTGGAGTTTAAACACTGCAGCCCACTGATTGGTCAGAGAATCGCCATTAGAATAGCCGTTTGCGCGACACAGGGCTTCCTGCACAAACCCTCCACTTTTAAACACAGCAAGTGCACTTTTTGTATTCGTGGCATAGATTTTAAAAATGACGATGTCACAGCAGTTACAGACTTTGTCACTATGGTGACCGGCTAAGAATCCCACCTACATTGAGGGGTGCTATCTGCCATGGAAAAGAAAGGTGAGAAAAGTGCCGCGAGTGGAGCTGAGCTCGGTCGTACCATTAAGTGGAAATGAGGCTGAAGTTAAACAGGTCGAGGAACCACTGGTGTCAGAAGTGAGTCTGCTGCCGTGCTTCATTCTCTTGCATATAAGCTTAGACTGGTGCATTATATGGAAGGCCTAATGCAGAAAGGCATTGTCTGATGTGTTTTGGAAAATTCAGGTGCGCCTGAAGAGCCACACGCAGCCAGGCTTCAGTTGTTCAAACACATTCCTGATTGTTGAGTTATTTAAATGGCAAAAAAACGTTGAGTTACAGGCAGTGGATTCAGTATCAATCCCCTGTCCAATCCAATACTGTAATACAGCAGCAGAGTGTTGACATGTTCACTGAGATACGTGTCAGCTCTTTGTACCAGACCACAGCCTTTCCAGCTGTTTCAGGTGTGGCAGCACAACAACAGCAGAACACAAGAGTTTGGAACTTTTGTCTCGGTAGCTTGATGTATACTTTCAAATAGGTGATTGTACACAAATGAATAAGTCCGATGTCCATGACTGACTGGATCTGACTGGATCAGTCTCACTCCTTTGACCACATGTTGTCCCTGCGTGTTTGCCCTCTACAGACAGAAAGGCTGGTCCTGGACTGATGCCCAGCACTCTTTCCTCCATTGCTAACTTGTCCAGCTGCATGAAAGATGGAAAAGGCGAGGATGGAGGTGAGTGTGACAGTACTGAACCATTGTTTTGAAATGTCACATCTGTGATGGAGCAAACTGACGGTGTGTGTGTGTGTGTGTGTGTGTGTGTGTGTGTGTGTGTGTGTGTGTGTGTGTGTGTGTGTGTGTGTGTGTGTGTAGGGATTGAGCTGGACAAACTGGATGCAGAGATGATCAAGACCCTGGCCTGGCAGAGGATCCAGCAGCTCTTCCCCCCCAAAGAGCCCAGCACTCCGCCTACACCAGCCGCCAGTGCTGCCTCCAAAACCCCATCCCCCCACCCTGACAGTAAGACACTAGCTAACCTCTGTCACTCTGGAATGTAATCCACACATCTAATCTTGAGGCTTTTCCTGAAAGTGTTTCCGAACTTTAAGACCTCAACTTCCTTCTACCAGGTCAGAAAAAGGTGCAGGCCAGAGCTGTCTTCTACCCTCTCACAGGAAAGGGAGGAGCTGTCAGCATGTGCTATAGGACGTTATACATAGGATCTGGTAAGACTTTCACCCAGAAGCATTTTGTGGACCGTTGGGTTTTCCACGTCTGTGCTCATTTCTCATTGGAACAGTTTTTAGAGGCTTGAAGAGGTAAAATTATCCAGTACTTCACAAAAAAAAAAAAACTAACAACTTAGGCTTCCTTTTGTAGAATGAAAGAAAGGGGTTTGTATTTTTCAAAGTAAGCTATCAAAAATAATTGTTTTGGTATCTGAACCTGAACTTGGGTAACTGTATATCAAACAACAGCAATGTATTTCTACAGAGGTGGGGGCTGTATAAAAGCCTTACGTTTGTCTTCGATCATCATTGAGCTGTATTTTTCTGATGTGTTTTGTAAAGGTGCTGACATGGACGTGTGCCTTACAAACTACGGTCATTGCAACTACATATCGGGGAAGCACGCCTGTATTTTCTATGACGAGGTATGGGCTTGTGTTGCTTACTTGTAGAAGTATGTTACTTTACTGCACCGCTGTTCTCCACCTGTTGTTGGACATGGTGTCACTCGTCTGTATCCTTTTTCAGAATACCAAGCATTATGAGCTGCTCAACTACAGCGAGCACGGCACCACCGTGGACAACGTCCTCTACTCGTGTGACTTCTCTGAGAAAGCCTCGCTGTCTCCACCCAGCGGCCTGGTGGCCAAAGTCCAGGGCATCATTCGTGAGTGCATCTTGCTCTCACACACAGCGCAATTAAGCAAGTGTTCGTAGTACGCGCAGGTTGGAGGGTCATCAGCGAGCAGCGTCTCATCTCGCATATTGTTTGACCTGTAAACTAAATGACATGATGCACTGTGATGAAACGCATCAATGCTGCCGTTTAAAATCAGTATTTCATGAGTTAAAAATGACTCAAAACGCCATCTGCTGTTCTATATCAGCCCTGAACCTGTGAGGCCAACGCTGACCTGTCTACGTCGGGAAATTTGTAATAAAAAAAGATCGAATTGGGGTCTTATCGTGCATTTTTTAAATGCATTTGAGGGTGAAGTTACACTTGAATTTTACAAATGTGAAAGCAATCGTACTAGGGGGCACTAGAGTGGATTCGAACAGTGCTCTGTGGGTCTCCCTGCCTCCAGTTGACACTCCAACATGGACAACACACAGGCCTCAATCAATTGTTTCACCATGCAGCCAATCATCTTATCTGGGCGCTAACTTTCCATCCAATCCAAGGGGGCCAGTACTGTTGAAACCCACAAGACCAGGTGGAAACCAAGTACTGTATATAGGTGAACTGTGTGTGGCCAGTGTGCTATATTGCTGCCAAATAGTTACACTGATGGTCAGTGGTGAATTCCTGGATATTACTTGTGTGTCTTCAGTTTCTGTAGAGCTCACAGCAGGGTCCAAAATGAACACCTACCAAGTGGTAAATGTGGGGAGATCTTCTGTTTGGCGAGTAAATGCGTTGCAGTCAGGGCTGTGTTCTAAATTGTAGCTTCTTTATTTATGCACTTTACAGAAGCAGTATATGCTGCTTACAGTCCGCCAGCATGTTTCTTTGCTAGCTTTGTGCTAACTACTGCAATGAACACGACAACAGAGGAAGTTGTTGTTCTTCTAGTAGTTACTGTGAATACTGTGAAACTCTCACCTTACTCAAAGGCACAACCTGGTGGTGGAATCCGTACAACACAACTACAAACATTAATACTGCATAGAATAATGAATTAAGATCACTGGAACATGAGCTGCCTAGAAATGAATTTCAAATGAAGCTGTTAAGTGAATTAAATTGAATTATACTAAAACTCAGTGCTTCTCAGACTTGCGTTTATTGGGATGTCCTCGCTCTGCCAAAAACACGCACCGGTAATCACACAGGCTCTAAAAAGAAGCTGCAAAACATGGACTTTTGTTAAGTGTTAAGTATGTTAGTCAGAAAATCCTATTTCGATGGAGGAGGTCTGGGTGGAGCTGAAACCAAATGAACAAACAGCAGCCACGACGGTCGAGTTATAGGCCACCACACCTGTCAATTCAATGAGTCCCACTGAAAATGAAACGGTGGGCACACGAAAACCAGTGAAACTACAGCCGAACCTTTCTACCGGCTTTATACGGTTAGACTCTGAGACAGCCATTATTGTCATTCTAGCTTAAGGAACCAAACACACTTAAAAGCCACAGTTAGTTTACCAGCTAAAATCTCTTGTTTTACTAGACAAGTGTTATATCAGTGTGAATCATATGGCACTAACTAAAACAAAATTTTCCTTCATTATGAACTCTACCACGGGCTGAAAAATGAATCCGAATAATCAATATCGCAGTATCCAAATCACGGGAGCTGCAGTGTTTTGATCAAATGTGTCTTAACTTCCCCTTTTTTATTTTTATTTTTTATATAAATGAAGCATTGTGGTGCTACAGACATGCCCCGGTCTACAAATCATACTCTCCAGATGTAAGGGAACATGCTTGTTTGGCAGCGACCCCCAGCAAAAACCACACCATCATCATTTTTTTGCGCATATAGTTCAGCCCTATTCGCCCCTCGGAGGTCAACTGTGATTGGCCTTTTTTGAGCCACAATTTTGCGTATCAAAAGTTGAACTCAAAGCGAGCGTTTCAGGTCCTTCTTCACTGCTATAAGCAAATCTGCTAGTCATGGGCATTGTTTTTGAAATGAATGAAAATTGGTTAGTTTCACTATCATCAGTGCTGGGGTGTGCTGCCACTATCTCTAATGGCATAAATAAGCTGTATCCCTCTTTGCTTCTGATGTGCAGACTTTGCTGCTGTTCCTTTTTAAATTGCAGTGAGAGCGTTGACATGTCTCCCTGTGTTTTCTGTGCAGGTCGCAGTAAGAAGCGAGAGGATGACGAGGGCCCCCCCTCTGTGGTGGGTTTGTTGCCGACTGGTGGTGTGATGAGCTGCCAGCCCCAGGGCGGCTCCGACCTGTTGTGCAGCTGTAAAGCAAGCAGCTCCAGCCTGATTGGAGGCAGTGGGGCGGGCTGGGAGGGCACCGCCCTGCTCCACCATGGCAGCTACATCAAACTGGGCTGCCTCCAGTTTGTCTTCAGCATCACAGAGTTCGCCAGTAAGCAGCCCAAAGAGGAGCAGGTTGCCGTGCCCGCTGCCGGCTGCACTAGCACCACCACTACTACCAGCAGCAGCAGCAGCAGCGCAGCCAGCACCACTACCAGCACCAGCCCCATCACCACCTTCACACCGCCACTACCACCACCACCACCCAACACTGCCGTGGTGAGCAGCCCGTTCAGCCAGGATGAGGCTGACACTGAGACTGTCCCTCCCCACCAAGTGCCCGTACTGCACGCCAATTCTGTTCCATAACCCGCACAGGAAGCCCCGCCCTCCCTCCTTTTATTTTGCACCTTCCAAGTCACAATGAAGGGAAAGCTGCACAGCTGGTTGGCCAACAGGGAAAAGTTTCTTTTTTTAATTTTTAATGGTTTATATCTTTGCATGAACTTGAAGTATTATTGACAATCTCTTGTTTTCGAATGACTGACAGTAACTCTCTGTTCACTTCAGACCGTTAAGACTTTGAGCAAACATTATTTACCTACGCTCAATTTTTCTTTTGCCAGTATGTATGGTGTAACATTATTTTGTCAGTCATCCCATTTAGCACAAAGCTTTTATTTTGTAGTACTGAATAAATTCCATACATTCTAATTTCTTTTGCTGCTTTTGCACCACAGGTAGCTATATATGTATGAAAACATACATGCTTATACACTATATGTGTATATATATATATATATAATGTAAATATATATATAATTCAGTGCCTCTCAATTGGAGAAACATTGGATTTCATGCAGATTCACCATTTTTTGGTTTTTAACTGTACAGTTCATGGAATTTGTGATACTGTGTAGAGTACCAGAAGTTTTGTGATAAAACTTGTTCTTAGTCTGTACTTTCCGCTGTAGTCCATCTGTAAATACCGTATTGTTTTAGCACTCATTTTAACATCTTGTGCTGCTCTGTATATAAGCACTCTTTGTCTGTACCTTCTTGTCTGTTCAAACCTGTAAATACAGAAAGATTTTCTAAGAACAAATTCAGTGGATCTGTGTTTTGTGTTATTTCTCGGCTTTGTGGATCCACTTTGGACTGGATTTTGATTTTGAAGTCAAAGTTCTAGTACAGGTTATAATCAAGGACTTAAAAGTGTTCCTGAAAAAGCGTGTGTTTAATGTCATCAGGTAACATGGAGAAAGAAGATTGTAGATTGAAATTACTGCTGGAACAAAATGAATGAATGCAGATAGTGGAGGTGTTATTTGGCTGCAGTCACACTGCAACCCATAGTATAATGCTAGTTTTTTGCTCAGATATAAATCAGATCTTTCTTTGGCTGTTTACATATTTTTTAAAATGTGGCCTATAAGATTCCAGTGTGAACTCAACAGTCCTGAACGGACCAGCATGATCAAAACAACAAAGACATCATAAGCAACACGCTGTCACGGCCACGGAAGTCAGTGTTCACCCTGTCAAGCCAGCGCATTTGGAAGCAGATGCTGAATGAGGAGAAAGAAATTTTTTTTTAGTTTCTAATTAGTGTGAATTCTGCAATTGCTCTTAACCACTGCTACTGCTTTTCCTTCTGCTTCTGTTGCTACTGCTACTACTGCTATTGCTATTGCTACTAGTACTGGTACTGCTAATGCTACTAGCATGGTGTCTGCCTCCCCACCCTCCTCACATTCAAGAGCAGGCTTAAGACTTTCCTCTTTGATAAAGCTTATAGTTGGACTGACTCAGGTGACCCCTGAGCCCCACCCCAGTTATGCTGCTATAGGCCTAGACTGCCAGGAGACTTCCTGTGATGCACTGAGCTCCTCTCTCCTCTCTCTTCCTCTCCCTCTCCATCTCCATCTCATATTCCATTAATGCTTATTATTAATTCAATTCAATTCCATTTTATTTATATAGCACCATATCATAAAGTTATCTCAGGGCACTTCTTTGTGTAGAACAGGTCAAGACCAACTCTTATATTTACAAAGACCCAACAGTCCCACCAGACTGTCCCAGACAGTGGCAAGGAAATCTCAAGCAGAAGCAGAACCAGGCTCTTGACTGG
This sequence comes from Nannoperca australis, assembly GCA_036023655.1. Classification (NCBI taxonomy): domain Eukaryota; kingdom Metazoa; phylum Chordata; class Actinopteri; order Centrarchiformes; family Percichthyidae; genus Nannoperca; species Nannoperca australis. The sequence continues at coordinate 1,599 of JAVQJD010016795.1, read as the reverse complement.
TTGGGTTGAGAGAAAGAGAAAGACAAGGAGAATGGGGAAAGAGAACATACAGTAGTACAGTATACTTCTACATCAAGTAATTGTTGTGGTAATGGTATTGATGTTAATAAAACAATTATACTAACAGCAGGTGCAACCACAGATCCAGACTCTACAGCGCCGGAGGCAGAAACACCTGCAGAAAGCAACAGAATTCAACTTCTCCCTGTAGTTGTGCTCTCTCTCTCTCTCTCTCTCTCTCTCTCTCTCTCTCTCTCTCTCTCTCTCTCTCTATATATATATATATATATATGTATGTCCACACACAAATTAAAATATATATATATTTTTTTTTTTACTGCACTTCAGTTTCCCCCTGGGGATTAATAAAGTCTATCTATCTATTTATCTATCTATCTTCTGGGTCGGTATATAGGAAAGCAGCTCCGAGTACAAGTGGTCATCAAAAGTCTAAGTCATTTAATTTTGCTCTTGTTCTGACAGTTAAGAATAAGTCAGGTGCATAACAGTTCACAAGTGTTAAGACTTGATTCCAAAATGAGAGGTGGAGCAGTCAAGTTGTGACCAGCAGAAGTAGCAGCTCTATGCACACTTCTCATATATTTGGAAATTCATGATGAGCCGTTGATAAAAGGGTATTGGGACAGACTGTGGCTGTGGTGGAACAGTCTATTGCTTAGGAAGGTAAAAAAGTTGCATACATGACAAGAGCTGCGTCACTTCTCTAAATGCTAAGGAAAGGAGCTTCAAAGCTTCCTTTCTTACACTGGACCATCCTTTACTGAAGGAAAGAAAGTAATGCCATCCCAAAATTCCTTACGCCAGCAACATTTAAAGCGACCACGGCAGACCCACGCCCAAAACTATGTAGCCTACGGGAAGTCCTCATGAATTCTCCTTCACATCTTTCCTTGACTTCATGATATTTTTCATCAAGGTCAAGGAAACAGGTTTAAGAAATGACATAAGGACTTTTGACTATTCAACCGCAGCCGTGTCTACCTGTACAACATAAAAAAGTTCACAATATGATGGATTCAGCATGAATACAACCAAAGAATCGCAGTTTGGTGTGATTTTCCTTTAAGTCATACTTTTCTTTTAAGCAATTGGTAACTAAACATATATTATAAGACCTCATCAGATAGTTCTAATTTAAAATGGTAACTATATCCATCTTTAAGCCATTTAAGATTTGTATGAACAAAAAAGGATAAACAAAAGGATATATAGTATTGTAAACATAACTATAAGTGAAATATCTTATAGGAGCTGTCTGCTGCAATACACTGAAGCAAATACAGTCAGGTCCATAAGTATTGGGACATCGACACAATTCTCATTTTTATGGCTTTATGCACCACCACAATGGATTAAGGGACCAAAAGTAATGGGACAATCCACTCAACAGGTGTTGGCTATTCCCTCGTTATTTCATCATCAATCAAGCAGGTAAAAAGTCTGGAGTTTATTCCAGGTGTGACATTTGCATTTGGAATCTGTTGCTGTCAACTCTCAATATGAGATCCAACGAGCTGTCACTATCATTGAAGCAAGCCATCATTAGGCTGAAAGATCAAAACAAACCCATCAGAGAGA
>JAVQJD010016788.1:0-10845 GCA_036023655.1 Nannoperca australis | reverse complement strand
TAAAGCAGTACAGTACAACAGCAATAGCAACACTGGCGGTCGAGCAGGAACACGGGGGCAGCAGGAGCAACCACAGATCCAGACTCCACAGCGCCGGAGGCAGAAATACCTGCAGAAATACCTACCTACCTTACAATACTCACTTGAAATGTTGTTGTAGGACAGGTGTAGGGAGGTGTAGTGTACTCACAAACTAACAAATGTGTTTCACATATTGTGAATTCATGTTATTTGTAAGTAATTGTTGGACTTTCCGCTCAGTAAAAATTGGATTTTGTTATGAATGAACCGCCATGTTTGGATGTTGTATTAAAAACCTTAGACAAAAAAAAACATGACGTCTCTGCAAAATGATTTTAGTTTGTCTTCTTTTAGAATTTGCTTCAGTCACAAACACACTCAATACACAAGCAGTTTGACTGTATTTGATTGCAGCAATAGTTAATCATAAAGACATTTACTCAATAAATACAGTTTTTGCCCATGTGCTTAAATATGGTGGGGTTTTCTTTTCTGAGCATATTTACAGTACACCATGAATAAGAGATGGAGCACATTTCAGGCTTTGACTAAATGAAAAAAATCCAAACTTGTATAAATATAGGTTCATATAAGGACTGAAGAGGATATGAAGAAAATCCAGGAGAAAACTTGAATCCTGTTGTATAAACATGCCCACATAACAATAATTAACAGTTGCCTTAGGGATCTGTCATAATGAATGCAATTAAGCTGCATTACCTGGCATTCCAATGGGTCAAATTGCATATGCTCACAAGTGTCAGTCTTCCTACAGTCACTGAGAAATGATTACCATAAATATCAGGATGGAAAACATACTATATTTCCCATATCTTCCACCCACATGGATGATATTACAGTTTCTTACTGTCTGGCCAATCAAATATTTTACTTCCACCATGATTACTCAACATGTACTGAAGCAGCAGATGTCCTGTGTCACACATTACAATATGTCCAACAAGCATCATCAGCATACATGGTTCTTCCTGTATAATCCTATTTTTCATGTACCCATGAGAATCATCAATGTATCTGCCTTTTATTTTACTGTATTTATCTTCTTGCAAGATACCAAAACTGAGAGAAAAGAAACATCAAGAGAATGGCTTTGCATATTAATCTGTGAAGTTTAATTAGTCTGTATCACTGCAAAGTGCACCACACTCAACCCTGTCATTTCTGCTCATTCAAATGCATTGAAAAACAAGCAGACCTCTTCACAAATCTCCGTCTCTTATAGTGCAAAGGGTAACACACACAGGGACGGATGTTAAAGCAGAACTCAAGCCATTTTCTATCCATCCGTTTTCCTTTTTTTCCATCGTACTGATCGATTTTGACCCAAATATTGGCAGTTTTTTCCTTCAGTCTTACGTTCTCGTCCCCCAGAACGTGGGGGGTCTTACGTTCTCCCTTTCAAAAGTAAAACCCACAGTAAAAAACACTTAATCTATATTGAGACCATAGACTGTATATAAAGATGGATGACGTGACAGCTCCTGAAAAGTGAAGCCAAAACATCTGGATGGCTCCCTGGTGGCTGGCTGCAGTACGTCTCATAAACCCCGCCTCCACCATGTTAATGGGTGGGACTGAAAAGTCAAAATACACGTCAAATACATTTTTCCCAAAGAGTGTTTCTGTTATTTTAGGTAGTTCTCATTATTATCGTTCAAGTGTTGGTTTTTCTGATAAGTTTGCTTTTAATTAGTTATTTGATGCTATATAAATGGTGTGTCACATCATGATTGACAACTTGTCGTGTGCTTGCGATTGGCTCAGTCAGCTATAGTAGTGGCTGCAGTAATTATGCTGGGAGCAAAGGAGGAAGTCAGGTAAAGTCCGGTATTTATAGAGTGGCCCAGTCCACATAGGGAGGTCAAGGTGGCTGGATGGGTCAAGGAAACACCAGACTTCAATGACAGAGACCATGACCACAATCGTTCCCAAATCTTAACATCATGGTTATTACAGTATCGTAACCATGACAATGAAGCTCTCCCAGCCTTAATGAATTGGGACTTTAACTGTTTTGGACAAATTATTTATTTAGTCTTTTCACTTGAGGGCTTAATGACATTTTGTTTACACGTTAACAAGGTGACACAATGAAGAAAAGATGCAATAAAGCGGATGGAAACAGATCTTTGATGACGTTACTAAGACACTTCTTTTTCAGCAGTGTATGCACATTATTTTTGCATGTTGCTGCCGACCACCCTGACATGTGTCTCCACCAGAAAGGCCGAATCATAGAGAATTTAAATGCCAGAAGACATAAAGGCTCAATAGTCCTCACAGGTCTACTCGGGATCTGAGTCACATTGGGGTCCAGATTCTATTTGGTTTAATCGGGTACTACATCAAGCTGCTGCCAGCGTCGCTGATCTCTCTCTATTTGGGTGTGTTTGAGTCAACCACGTCTAATTATATTTAGATCAAGTCCAACGATCTTTAAATTATTTCAGTTGTTTTGTTTGGGTAGAAATATAGTATAGCTCTATAATGAAGCAACAAATGAGATTTGGACCAGAATTGATGTAAGATGGAAAAACAAGCTAACAGGATCCAGAAGGAAAATTTCTTAATGTTGTAACGAGGCTAACCAGCTCAGGCTGTGACTGCAGTCCCACTCTATGTGTTAGATGAGTGTTAGCTGCCATTGGTGATAATGACAGAGGTGCCTTTGTGTCCGGGGGTCTGCTCTGCCGGTATGCGGAGGTGAGGCGTCATATCGTAGTGGGTGGGGCCCGTGCTGGCAGAGGTGCAGTAGCCTCGGAGGCTCTCTGTGTCGTAGAGGTGCTCCAGAGTGTAGCCTGTCAGGGAGTAGGCTGAATGCTTTTCCAAGTAGGGCCGAGTGTGGGTGTGGGAGGGGTAGATGGCTGGAGCCGGGGTGGGGGAAGCCGAGCACGGGCCCGTCCGACCAAATGGGTGGTGTAAAGGCAGAGAATGTGGGGACAGGTCTGTCTGGAGGTAGTCTTTGGGCTTGTGGAGGTGCTCTGAACCTGGACTGCTGAGCCTGGATAGGGGGGCAGGGCTAGGCGCAGGGCTGATCACCTGACTCAAACCTCGACACACTACAGTCTGTAGCGGCAGGGGCCCTTGAGTATACTCTGGAGTGAAGCATGGACCAGGGCCCTTGGGCAGTCCATTGGCCGGCCCCAGTGGGGCATCTAGAGGGCCCTTGCGCAGCTGAAGTCTACTTTCTTCTTCTTTGATCATCTGCTGCGTGGCTCGGAGCAGCATCTCGATCTTGCTGGGTTCCTGCGGGCTGCAGTGGTAGAGGTCAGCTTGGTACCGGTCCCCTGAGTCGCTGGCTGAGCCTCCATCTGGAGAGCTGACCACGCTGTCCTCGTCCCAGTGGCCCCTGCCTGCAAGGACACAATGAAAACCGCCAGTGCAGAGGAAACATTAACAAGAAATCACATAATTTTTAGCAACAATGGCTCTTGGCTCCTCTTAATTATGTTGGATTTTCTGACATGAACAAGAAAACAAGCTTGATGCTAGCACAACAGCAGCACATACTGCATTAAATGAAGTGCTTACAGAATTGACTGTCGTGGATTGAGACAACACTATGACTCGTCTACTGTCGGGCTCTGGATATTGTGTAGTTGAAAGAATATCAGCACGTCAGCACAGTTGTAGACTGTTGGCAAGTTCAGTCTACAACTATTAAGGCTTCAGCTGCTCATATAGTGCAGTCTGTACAGTGGACATGGCCCAGGTCTTAGTCCTCACCATGATAGCTGTGGATGGCTGTGATGTGCGGCATGCTGCTGTCATATCCCTCGTGGTTCCCCAAGGAGCTCTTGCTTAATGGTACGATGGCCCGGCCGGTGCCCCACCACACGTCCCTGCCAGGCGGAGGCGCTCCTAGATAATATCGCCCCGCCTCACATCGACCCCGCTCACAGCTCTGACCTTGACCGTGTGCGTGGAGGTGTGTGTAGCCGTCGCTGGTGGTGTGCCGCTGCTCCTCAGACAGGCTGTAGCACAGCGTGCGAGGATTGCTGAACTGCCTGTACACACAGGAGGCATCCAGCCCTTCACTCTGCTCCAGCAGCTGAGGGGAGGCTGAGTCGGTGAGGGGGCTGCTGCCCCACGGACTGTCCTGGTCAGACTCTGAGCGCTCTGTCTGGAAACTAGGATACTGCGGTGACAAATGTGGGTAGGAAGACAAGAAAAGAGTATAGAACGCATCCAGATGAGGTGGCACACCCTCTGGGTTACATTTGAGACAAAGTTTTGACATGGAGATTTTATCAACCTCAGGTAGAAGCAGCTGTCACAGTGTAGAGAGAGACGGGGGTACGATTATGTGGTATGCTCCCTAACCATTAGGCTTCTAGCATGCCCCTGGCCACTGTTTCTGTCAGTACTCAACAATTAAATTGCTAAGAACTGAGAATATAGCAACATCTTTATAAAGACATCCGATGGGACAAGAAACACGAGCAGTCAGATGATCAGACAGGTGGTAAACTAATCCCCAGGTTTGTCAAACGTATTTGGAAGAGAAAACAAAGTTTACAGATTACTACCTGGATCTACTTTGATTTACTATACGTGTAGTAATTGTGTGCACAAAGTCTTCCTGTGAAATGAGGGATTATTACCAACATTTTGGTGCCCTCACTTTCATGAGTCCATGTATCAGTTCCAGCTTGTAAGACTCTGGGTTGCAGTGGAAGCAAGCTCAGTAAAGTAGCCTACATGTCCTTCTTCCTTAGATCCTGAGGTGTTTCCAGGCAACATGGGATAAATAAAGCCTCCAGACGACATGCTGATCAGATACTAAAACCACCTCAAATAACTCGGAGCTCCTTTCAGATGTAGCCCCAGATGATGACCACAACCTCCCTGCGAAGGAAACTCATTTTGTCAGCTTGTTTCTGTGATCTCACTCTTTCAGTCCGTTACCAAAAGAACGTGGTTCAGATAGTCCATCTTAACTGTTGGCTTTTTTATAACCAATCTTACAATCTCTTGAGCTGACTGCTCAAGTTCTTTGCCTCGCTGTAGTGTAGTGTTTGTTGTAGTGACGCCACCCGTCATACGTATTCCCACAAATCAGCAATGTCTATGGTGAGCACGTTATCATAACCATGGACAAAAGTTGTAACAACGTAGAATTGTCTTTTAAATAATACATGATGCTACCTCACCTAAGGAACCACTGTATGCAGTCTTCCAAATCTACAGCATGAAGGTTTAAACTTCCTACCAGGAAGTGTTGCCTAAAAATGAAGCTTATCTGAGTTTGAGACCGACCACCGTACATGTCAGCATCTCATCATGTGTGTGCTTTGAAGCCACATGAAAATCCGTGAGACATTAAATCCTCACCTGTGTGTATGGTGAGAGTCTAGCTTTGGTCTTGGGCCGGGATACTCTGCTCTTGGGAGTTCTGCAGTTCTCTGTGAGGCTGCTGGCGGTGTTGCTGCTGTAGGGGAAAGAGGCCTTGGACGTGGCCTGGTCCAGAGAAAGCTGGAGGCCTTTATACTCTGTCTCCCTAAAGACACAAGCATACATTCCATGAGGTGCATTCACATTAATATTGTTGATGTTGGTCATTTGCATGTAATAGATTTAATACAGTCAGTAAGTACACAAGGAGAGATCCCAGTCACCTGGAAAGAACACAAACAGCCCATGTGTACCTGCATGTTAGGGTTTTCTCTAGGTGCAAATAGCCATTAACATCTGTTTAGCAATTACAGCCTCATCATGGTGCTGAGAGGGCTAGCATGAGGAGAGATGTGTGTCTGTGAGTGTGTCACTACTGGGAGGAGTGGGGTGTGCTAAGAGGGCTGGAACGGCTGTTGGGATGCTTGTTTTACCAGAAGGATTGCAGCAAGGCCTTCAACAAACACTCTACAGAGGGAAAGCTGTCCAATCAAATACAGTGGGAGATTAAAGGCTATGTCTGGCTACATCAGGCCCATAGGAGAAGCTTGGACGTCTCACTTCTGGGAAATGGGAATTTATTTGTCGTGTGTTCTACAGATCTCGCCATGGATGATGAATCGAGTCTGAGACAACAGAAAACCTGGATAGGGTTTACTTGAGACAAACAGTGATCCATCATCCACGCACATTTCCCCTCTGTCTCAATCGCTCTCCACACAAACACAAATTCATACATCCATGCAGACCCATTTCATAGGATTTGCATCTGTTACATTTTGGAGAAAGTCCTAAAATATCACATTCATTAAGTACAGCTACTCTAATTATACTGCTGGCAGCACAGAGATGATCTTTAGCTATATGTTAGTATTTGTTGCTATCAGACAAATCAATGGTTTTGGATTTTTAAGAGAAATATAGAGAAAATGCTGTGAAATTAAGATGAAAATATAAATACTGTCCAACAGTATCATCAAAACAACATAGGAATATCTTTTGAAGCTGTTGGTTCATGTTGGAACTACAACTTAAAAAGACTCTTAATGTTGGTTTTCATCCATCTGTGGTTGACACTGAAGTAATTCAGTGACCTTTTAAATGTACACTCCAACAAGAGGATAAGATAATGGTAATAGTTGAACGGCATTACATTACATTACAATTAAATTAATTAATTAATTAATCAATGAATGGTTTGATTTATCAAACTCTGGAAATAGGGAAAAATGTCAAATTCTTGGAGCCCAAGGTCACATCTTCAGATTGCTTGTTTCATCCAACAACAAGTCTAAATTTAAAAAACAATCATATAAAAGGAAAAAGGCAGAAAAGCCAGACTTGGTGAACAAACACAAAAGAAGACAGAGCGCTAATAAGACTGTTACACCTGTTATTTAGTTGTAGTCAGTTCAAATTCTTATATTTGAACACAATTTTATAGGCCAGGGGAGGCGAAAAGTCAAAACATAATTTTGTGCCCAAACTGTCATTTTCTTCATTCTTATCCTGTAAATTATGTTGGACACCCCTTGTGGCGTGCTAACTCCCAGTACTCCAAAGGATTTCTAATATAAAGTATTGCCCTTTCCTTTCTTTGTATATACACATTGTTAAACTCAAAAATGTGTGACAAAATATATCAATGAAAGTGTGTGTACTGGGTACTGATGTTGTGTTTTCTTAAACAGAGGGTTGGAGTGTGAGTGTAAGTTTGTCCTAACCCAGAACAGAATGCATCAGCACTGATTAAACAGACAGCATAACTGCTGTGCGAGTCAGACATATGGTTACGTGCTTTTGCTGCAGACATGCCTTTATTCAAAGGATTGCTAAATCACTGTCAGCTTGTGGTAGCAATGGCAGGAGCAGAGGTTATCAGAGCTGAACACACAGTGGGAGTTCACATGCAGGTGAAGTGGTCTTATCAGCTGTGTTATCCATGGCTTTATATACTAAAGCTACCGGGCCAACCAACTCTGCTCCTGATAACAACTCTCCACAAAAGCCTATCTCCTGCCCACCTCCAACTGTGTGTCTTTTGTCCAGTGCGTTACGTAAAAAAGAAAAAGAAACATACTGTCTCATTTCCACCATCACTAGCTCCGTTTCCGTTCAATTGCCAAGCACATTTTAAGAAATGCGTTTCCATCAGCTGGTTTGGAGTGAATAAAGTAGGCTTGTTGCAAAGCGTAGTTTGGTCAGAAGTTGCTGGTGCAGACTACTCCAGCCATCTACTGGACAAGAAATGGACAGCCATCCTCAGGAATTAGTTGTAATTGTTCTTTCATGTCAGCTTATATTGGCCTGTTTCATGCTGCCTGGACACAAACGTATTCGGCAAACACATTTCCATATCCCATGTAGTGCATCAAGAGGTTATCAACAGAAAAAACACCTCAAGCCAGTGCAAAAACGTTTTTGCGCAATTGAGGAACATTTCTTTTTGCATTTTTTTGCCGTTTCCATGCATCTTTTCTAATACGATACTTCATGCGCATAAAGATCCGTTTATGGAAACGTGACTGCTGTGTGGCTCAATCAACACAGTGTCTCAAAAAAGATTTAGCTACAAATGCAAAACAAAGAGGAAAATAAAGCTTCATTCCCCTCACAGCAAGCTGGAGCCCATAAACGCTCATCATGTTTACAGCCTATCAATTAAAAGGCCATAAACACAAAGCTGTTGTGGATTTCATGTAGGATGTAGAGGAAATGTGTGTCAAGCTGTTCTCTGCCTCTGAATGCAGCCAGCCGTGCTGTTTAATGGAGGGTTTTATAGGCCTTATTCATTCACGCGCTCACTTTTACATCTGTGAAATATGCACATCAGGGGTAATAAAATAATAGGATAATAGGAAAGTAAATGGTATCCCTCAAATACTAATAAGAGTGTGGCTCATGCAGGTAGAGTATCTGCATGATTACAGTTGGAAGGTAGTGAAGCAGCAGCTTATAATGAGGATTTTCATGGCAAACCCAGTGCTGTTGAACTGTTTGTGCAGGATAAAGGCCCAGCAAACGCAATCCCAGTCCAGTCAGATATGTTTCAGCGCCTGCCTCTGTTTATGTACTTTGCAGGCAAAGCTGCCGGTCTTAGATAAACTACACCTGCTGTCTGACGCCGCCACAAAGAGGCCGCCGCAGGTAACAGTCAACACACTTAGTAACAAAGGGCTCAGTCTATTCTGACATAACTGGCATACAGACAGCACATACAGTGATAGAACAGGGATGTCTACTACCATCAATAGCAGAAAGAGAGGGAACGTTCTGGTTTTCCTAAAAGAAAGCCTAATGCCATTTCCTTTGTTTCTCACTCAGCCCACAACAATAAACAAAAAAACACAATGTGACTTGACAAACTTTCTTCATTGCCAGATTGTGCAAACCAGGCTTCAACAAACACGTCATATTTCCAATTAACCTGCAGTTAATTGCTTCACAGCAACTGTTTGTGTAAATCTCTAGTACCAACACTCATTATCTTATCAAAGCAGAGAATGAAAGCACAACAGAGGTCTGAGCCACCCCTCGCTGTCCTGGAGCTGCATTTCACACCAAACCCATCTGTCTGTCAACTATCAGGTGTCCTCCAATCCTTACATACCACTACACATAAAGTAGTAATAACATTTTCATATAAATAATTACATTTGTTACCAGTTTCAAAAAGAAGAACAAGCTTTATTATTAGACTGGAATGTGTTGGGTCAGAATGGCTGGGTCATCAGTAGCGGGTGTAATATAAGTGATCTTCCATCAATCCATCAAGTCATGTGTAATTTATTTTGAAAGGTAGGGTCACACCCTGTCTACACAGGACATGTTTAAGATCCATTTGATGGAATAGATATCCATATTATTGGCTGATGGCATGCTGCCTTCACTGTACAGCCAATGAAGACGGCATGTTAAAGTTAAGGCTGGTGTTTTTCTTTATTTTTCTAATTGTCATCAAATCCCATAAAAAGACCAAAACCCACGCAAAGTCTGACTTTCAATGCTTTCTGACTTCCCTGCACATTCACTTGCATGTTTCAGCTGAAAGGCTGCACACCAATTAAGATCCTCCTGTTTGGGTTTCCTGACATGACTGCAGCCTGCAGACAACCGCTAACTAGCGTTAACTACCTAGCAGGTAGGGACAGACAGTTGACTATTGTGACTTCACCTGTTGTCACCAAAGATGATGCCTCATCAACTAAAACAAATCTGTCATAGATGCGACCGTTAAATTCACTATGAGACAGCCCGAGCAGCAGGTGAGCTGGAGATGACCAGAGAAACGTGGAGTCACGACAGCCTCATCAAATGCAGCCTGTGTGCATACAGAGTAACTTTTCATGTCACAGTTTATGGGACTGTCGTGACTCAAGACAACTACTGTAGCCAGCTATCATCTATGTTACCTTCGAACTGAAAATAAACCTTTTGTGCATGTCCAGAAAAGAGCGATTTTAACAATGGAGAAAAATTGCACATTAAACTAACGTTTAAATTATTCAGCTTAATTGAATAAATCGCCCAGCCCTACGTGAATATATCATTAGTTACACAGCATAACTAAAAGCTTTAAAACTACTGTAGGTCACTTAAAGGAAATACATGTCCTGGCCATACTGCTTGATAAACATGGGATCTCTAAGTGCACCACAGAAATGACCACTGAGCACCAAGACAGGTGTTTGAAGTTAGAACCTCATGGATCTCTTCAGATTTTTCAGCATATTGATATCATCAAGATACATGTAGCAGCATTTAGGAACAGAGACAGATACTCACGTGAGAACATAGTTGACACTGACGATGCAGTGAGGTCGGGATGAGCGGCTGTTGTGTACAATGGTTGCATAACTCTGAACCCAGACCCAGCCACCTTGCTTGGCCAAGAAACGGTAGTACTTAGTTGTGACCTGACCTTTTACCAGCACTAAAAGGAGAAAGAGTTTACAACAAACGATTACTGTGGGGAAGAAAATTCAAACAATTCAAAGCAGATGACTATAACATATCAAAGTAAAGCAGCACATTACAGTAAAAGGTGATACATTGTTAAAATATGGCAAATCTGAAATTGGAAAACTGCACTGAATGTATTTTATTTTATCTTATTGTATTGTGAATAGGTATAATGTTTGCTGTTTTATATTATACAATATAATATGGCCTGGCCTGAGATTCCATGACATTACAATAAGATACGATTGTTGCAGCACACAAACAGAAATAAGACATGGTAAAAAAAAACAATAATAAGAGGTATATAAAACTATAGTAAGAAGAAAGATATGAAGTTTGCAAGAGCAAACTAAAGACAAAGTTAAAAGACAAAAGTGATTAGTAGTAGCAAAGTCAGCATGTCTAGTATATGTAAATACAGTACACCTTACGCAGGTGTAATGATTA
>JAVQJD010016778.1:0-10564 GCA_036023655.1 Nannoperca australis | reverse complement strand
TTATTATTATTATTATTATTATTATTATTACAGGACTGTGGATGTTGGGATGGAGGGTTGTCTTACACTAATATTACCAAGTTCTCACTGCTTTGTAGCTTAAGAATGACGTCTTTACCCCCTGATATGATTTATTTGAAATGCCAAGAGAAATATTATTGATGTTTCTATGGTATCTTGCACCAGTTGTTCCTGATGTCACCCTTGGCTTTCGCCGCCATGTCTGTTGCTCCCATGCTCTCAGAGGCTGCGGCATGCTGGGAAACCTTACACCATCCAAAAAGGGGGACGTGGGATGAGTCTGTGCACATGTGTCATGCTGGGGGGCACAGACAGTGCGCCATATCAGACAGCTTCCCTGCCATGTCCCCCTACCACAGGACAGCAGCGGTTCCCAAAACCAAAATTATACTTCCCAGAGATGAGGCAAAGACAGCAAAAGCTGGTGCAGTCAGACTGCGAAATAGTCCAAAACACTGCTGGGCATGTGAGAACAGTTCAAAACTGTGACAATAAGTAGTGTTTCTCGTGTTTTTATGTGTCTGTGCCAGATCAATCCATTGTGTGCTTCCCCGAGAAGATGGACCAACATTATGTGGCAGAAAAATGTGATATTTAAGTGAAGATGTAAGATAACTTGACTTTACTGATATGATGAGAGTAACAATAAAAGGAAGCTGCTGTTTACTGAAATGTAAACCGGCTTGTAAAAGGTTATGAAACTGCCTCAGGCAGCAGTATTCAAGGATTCAAAGAAACAGGAAGAAAATATTCCACCAATTCATTATCTCCTTTTCATACCATCTCTCTGTTGTATTAGGAAATCCAACCAGGGGCGTTCTCAGGCTTTGGGAAGCTTAAGACCTCATAAAATCAACTGTCACCTGCTTAGTTATTGGGTGCTTACAAATAACCAAGATGCATAACTTGAGAAAGTACCAGTCCCCTAAACCCTTTCCAGCAGGAAGAAAATAAGCTCTTTTCAATGCATTATTAATATTTTGCCTAAACTCAGTCTGGACAGAACAGCGAACTGGATTAGCCAAAGGAATTTAATATAAAATTCATGCCTTCTCTCTTTCCTCTCTCATAGATATATTCAGTCTGTTGTTAGTTAGAAAGCCACAGCATTCCTCCGCGCACTGACAGACTCAATATATGACAGCAAGGGTGGGAGCAGAAAGTGTGTGGCCTCGCTGACTGCCATGTGTTGTCATTTAAAATGATATTTTCTGAAGTTAATGACTTACACAGGCTTATAGGTATAAATGGACAGTCTCTAGTGTTAATTTCATTGGCTGAGTGGGCCCCATAAAAAGGTCATTACGCCTGGTTTGTGTTTAACTCATGTTTAATTCCAGGCAGCCAGAAGAGGCAAGCTGTATTGATTAAATGACGACTTAAGAACTAGTTGTTTAATAAATAGGCCCCATGTATTGAACTAGAGAGGAACAAGGAGCCGAACAAAAAAGATGCCTTGAAATAAGTGTCTGAGCTGACACTGTGTGGAGGTGAAGGAGGGGTGAGGGACAAAATGGAGGCTGGGACACTTCAGGCTGATGTTAACAAGCAAATTAGCCACAGCGGGGCGGCCGGGACCAATCAATAGCCACAATAAAAAAGTTGGTGCTGACCACGTAGTGTCTGCAATGCAAACTGCCCGGCCCTCGGTCCCAAAGGCCAGGCCAACAATAACCTACAACTGAGCGAGACACAAAAGGTATCGACACGGAGAGCGCTTCAATTTCCCCAGACGGCGGGGCCCTGTCACATCAAACTGGCTATTAGTCACAAATTCTGCCTGCCACCGATCCATCCCCCATTCTCTAGGGGGACCTTGTCAACTTGAAAGTTGTGCCGCTGGCAAAAGGACATCTGGTTCCACTGTAGTGTGTGTTGAATACAAGAGGCCAGGAGCTGCCTGCCTGATAAAGGAGAACAAACAGGGCCACTTTAGACTTGTCAAGCCTTGTTAGAAGGAGCAAACGACAAAAGGAGGAAAGACATTAAGAACAGGGGGCTGTTTTTATGGCTCTCTTGTAAAACAGTGTATGAAGGTCTCTGTAGTTATGACAATATTGGGCTGCTGCCCATGGAATAACATAACATAAAAATTATTTGGTTATGTCTTTAATAGCAATAAAAATATATAGCAGGCCTAGTGTATGTGTGTAAATGCACTTTTAATCAAAGTCTGTTACCAATCGCTACACTGCTAATAAGTTATTTTTTACCCTTCTCTAATCTCCAACAGCCCATCTCGTGTCTACAGTCCTTAGCACGACGCATGCTTTCCTTGTTACACGTCTGGCCCTCCTCAAAGTGTCCAATCCGACATGGCTGTCAGTGGCGTGCGTGTAGCCTTGTAAATTTCAATCAGCGTCTCACAGCGGGGTGCCAAGGTTCGACTTCATTTCCTTCCACACTGAACAGGTGGTAACAGAGCGGTCATATCTCAGCGCTGTCTGAGTCTGAGTGGTCTGTCACCCCCACCCCCAGCTATTACCGCTCTATTAATTGCCCCTGGTGTTCATGACAACATGCTCAGGCGCCCGGTTAATGTTTAATGTGGCGACGCCTCAAATCAATGCGTGTTTAAGAAAGACATGCCATGCTGACCAAGACTGCTGGATTGTGCCACTGGATAGTTGGAGGAAGGAAGTGTCACATCTATCTTGCTGTAGAGTGGTAATTGGAGAAGGCGGGATATATTATTTAGTTAATTGACTCGGACAGGGGAGTAAATTAGAATTCTGCTGAACTATTTAAACTATGATTAATGTTAATTGTAGGAGAAGGAGGGCAGATGGTTAGTCTTTGCTTGACCCTTGAAATCCCTTGAAGCCTGTAAAGAAACAAGCTGAAAACAAATAAAATGTTTAGTTAAGCAAGCATTTCTTTCACCCCTAAAACCTACATTTTTAACACTGCAGAATAAGCAGCAAAAATAAGCCTTTACACAAGCTGTTAATGGAGGCTTATTTAATTAGATCCTATCATCCCACAGAACATGCACATGTTCTAAAGTGGGATATTTTAAAGGAGATTTATGATTCTATTGCATTTGAATGAGGTGGTATCATCTGGGAATGGATCTGGAATACAGATGAGATCTGGCGATGGCTCAAAAAAAAGGGGAGATCAGTTTTAGAGGCAAGGGTTTGGCACATTTAATGAATTCATGGTCCTTCTCCCTCTCCCTCTCTGTATCTTACCCTCACCACTTTCTCTGTAAGGATGAAAAAGATGAAAAGAAAAACTCTCACACAGTGACCGTTAGGGAGGTGCTCTGCGGGCAATCAATCACCAATCAGTCATTGAAAGTGCTTGTCCTGCCGTTAGAGGATGTTCTTCATTACTTACAGACTTTCAATGTTGAAACGGATGTGAGGGTGAAAGTGTGTGTGTGAGTCTGTGTGTGTGTGTTGATTTACACATGTACACACCCACACACTCACACTTATATCATCCTCATGAATTTGGAGTCCTCTGCAGACCCAGTGGGCTTTGGACGATCCCCGAGGTTGATATTACTCCCATGATAGGCATCATAGAATAACCCAGCTTAGAATCGCCAACCTTAACTTCTTTAAAAGCCACAATAAGCACACTGGACCTGGAGTTTTTAAGAATGATGGTAAAATATGTTTGCAGTGTGATATTGCTTCAGAAACACACCTGGAGTCATTTTAAGATATGTTTGGGGCAGTACATGAATTAAACCAGGGGTCAAAATGAAAAGCAAACTTAAAAAAAGGTAAAAGACATAATTCTTATCAGAAATGTATAAAAATGATGTATGCAATTGCCACAAAAAATAACTGCCACAAGCAGTTGATAATACATTAATTGAAAATAAAAATAATAAAAACAAATGATAAATTTGTAACAACCACCAGATGACAAATTCCCACTGCAACAACAGACGATAGAGAGAAGAGAAATATTCAGCCCTATCCCACAGCAGATATCCCACAACTTATTAGATGCGTTGCTGGAATACCCTATTAGGAATGAAGAAGGGAGGTAGAAGGGAAAGGGGGCTTTACTTTAAATTGAGGAAGTGCCAACGCACATTTATTGGCTCTAATGTGGTACAGGCGACCCCCATCACAATATCGGGGCTCTGTGGGCCGGTGCTGCCACAGTGAGGAAACATAATAACCTTTCTAAGGGTGCAGCGTGCCGCCGAATCACAGAATAAAGACTTCACAGTCCGGGCGAGAAAACGGAGGGCCTTGCCCCAGATGAACATAATCTTTTGTTATTATGCTGTTAATACATTTTTTTCCTGTGCGCTGATCTCAAACAAACCCACCCCCACAACCGTCACCTGAAAAAAAAACTGAAAGAAAAAAGCATTTATTTCTATGTTGATCTAATCTTGCAAATAGGGCTGCAAAGTCTCAGTATATTAGGGGAACAATGTTATTTTTTTGACATACAGTAATTACAAATGTACATGCTTAATCTATTTCTGAACACTGTAATTTACAGACATTAAAGGCAACAGAAATTAATCATTTTGTGTGTCTTGCTGGGAAAAAAAACCTGTCAAACACACTTTCCAATCTACTAGATCAGCTACAACCCGAAATCACTGTCATCTCCCACAATCCCTTTCACCCAGGGTGCTGACACCAAGTGGTTTTGTGGTTTTGTGTCGCCGCACTGTGTAGCAGCCAATCGACCAGACCATTGATTAACAGATTGGAATTATTAACTGGGGGATCATCCATCCCACATCACCCATGTCATTTCCATTACGCCTCATTTCAGAGACAAGGCACGGAACAGGAGATGGGCCAGGCAGAAAACCTCCTCCTCATTAGCATTCTAATTAAGAAGCCATCAGATAATGATCAATCAAAGCAATCAGCAGGCAGACAAGCAGCCGCATGCAGATGGAGAAGAGGTGCATCTTGGAGCACAAACATGCATACACAAACACACAGTTAAACACATAAATAAATTGTTTAGTTTTTTACCCAGTGGTTTGGGGGGAAAGAAAACATCCAGGGCAATGTACCTTTATTCGTATGTTTCAATGTGATATATACTGTATGTATGTAGATATATCATATCTCACGGCATTGTATCAAATCACAAGTAATTGACAACAAAGACGGACACCAGAAAAATGTTATATACATATTCTGAACATGTCCTTAAAAATTACACTCTTGCAAATAGGAATAAAATATAGGTGATTTTAACAAGTGGCACTGTATGCAACCGGAGAATTCTCCAGGAAACACAGCCAGAGAACAGAAATCAGTCTCATACAGTGCCTCAAAAGTATCATCAAGACAAAGGAACACTCTAAAAAACCCACTTTGATTCAGCATTGTACATCATAAAAAATTAGAACTTTGAAGGGCTGTGAATGTTTTTTATAGGCACTTTGTAAATGTACGAAATAACATTACAACATTTTGAAAGTTTAAAAGTCCATTTGCTCATTTATGTGTTTCGGGGGTTTTGTGAATCTTTGGCCTTCGAAAACCTGTTTTTTGGAGAAGTATCTTTGGTCCAACAACAGCAGTGTGATGGACCACTACTTCCACGCAAGCATGCAGCATTTATAAATAAACATGGACCCTGTTTGGCAATATGTCAGCGCTGTAGTGTTTTATGAAGTCGTGTTTTATACCGCCATTCACATTAACTCCATAAAGCTGCGTGGCCACCGCTCGTGACCCATTGCCGGGCCACTGCTGCTGCACAATTATGCAGAATCTCATTGGCTTTGATTTAGGAACTATCAGCGGCCCAAGCTGCTGGGCTGAGAGTCGAGGTGGGGAAAGGAGGCGTCATTGATTGAATTTTATGTCGTTGTTGTCGGAGATCTTAACATGCCAGAATTTATTACCCGGAGAATAATAATGTCATATAAAAACTGACAGAGCCAAATAGGGGCCCCACACTTCATCTCTGCCTCAACCCACCACTGCCGTTCTCCATTTCTAATCTATTTGCTTTCTCTCTCCTTTTTTTGTGAAAATGGAACATTTGTGTTTGACATTGGAGAAAAAAATCAATATGAATTTAAAAACTATACATAGTGTATACTTCATTATTTTGTGACAAATGTATATGTCTGCTTTCTTGATATAAGGAAGCAAATTATATCTATATATATTTTGTGGAGTGATTGAATATAGAAGACTCAACATAAAACAGTTCCCCAGTCAAATGGATGCTAATTACATATAGATTTACTTATTCAGCATTAAACTATATGTATTTAAACCATAATGACCACAATAACCAGAAAAGGGGAGAATTACTTTGAATATTATACTATTATTACACGCATTATGGTAGATTTACTTTAAAAACATTTTACTCCTTTCCAATTCTTACACATAAAACAATATATTACTGTAGCTATATTACATTACATTACATTTCGGCATTTAGCAGACGCTTTTATCCAAAGCAACTTCCAAATAAGAGCTTTACATAAAGTGATGTTATGATGAGCGCTAACAACAAGATGTCTCATAAAAATTGTAGTAGATTTCTAAAATAGCATAATTTTTGTTCAGTATTTACAAAGTTAAATCTTTAGTTCTAATAATGTTTTTCTCTGAGCTTGTAGTTGTTTTGTTCACAGGTTCAAATATGTAAAGTTGATGTTTATGCTCTGCTAAAAATATAGAATGACAACTGGTGTCATTTACTACTAACTTAATCAATCAAAGCAAAACAATTGTCATATTCACAATATGTCAGTTTGAGTTATGACTTAGTAATTGCAGTGCTCACACAAACTATGTAATCAGCTAACACCTTGCAGAACCAGAACTTGTCACTCATGTTACTGGTCTACTCTCTGAGCAGTGCTGTGGTTTCACCAGGTTGAACAGGCCCTGGTATCAGATGGATGGGTGCATCAACACATGACATGCCCCCTCCCCAAACTACCCTTCACACCACCACCACCACCACCACCACCACCACACACAGTCCTGTCCAGACGTCTAGTTACTGCAGCGTAATTACACTACCCATCATCTCCCCCCAAAAAATTACACAACGTTGACTGAGCCGAATTATTGAATTTTCATCGGGCTGCCTTAGGCCACATCAGGACTGTTCAATTTTAGCCTGAGGAGGACACACCATTAGAGGAGATGAGTCAAGAAAGAGTCTCCTTCTGATTGCCCCGAGAAGCCATTACAGCCCAACAGCAGCAGGATGCCAGTGGTGGAGAGTGGACACATGCCCCAACTTACACGCACACACTCAGGGAGGCATGTATTCACAAATGCATACACACATACACCGCTGGAAATCCACATACCCCCCCCCTTTGCAGAAAGCAGATGCAATTTACATGAGTTGAAGGGAGGTGACAGGTAGCAATCAGTCTGGGGAATAGGGTTAGAGGCTGACGCCTGGCTGCGTATTAACGCCTGCCAACCAAAGCCTACAGATTGCTTATACCAGGCCACGACCTCCGACCCTACCACATATCAACCAATTGCCCTTTAGTATAATTATGTGGAATAATCTTTTAGAGTTTGATTCGAAGGAGATAGGCAGGGAGGGCCACTTCTAATTTATTTTTTTAGAGAGGGCTTGTTAATAAACACTTTTTTGGTGCAGGGCCCGTCTGGCAGACATAAGTGAAATACCCTTAGTACTGGAGGTCAGATTTATCTATTTGCTTGTGTATCTGTCAGTCAGTCCAGTCAGACATCTTCACTGGATTGGCTGTAGGTGAAGAGCGTCAGGAATGTCATTATCCTGCAATGATGTTTTAATGACAGTATCATTGGTGAAGTGACCCGCTTGGATCTGTCAAAATATCATTGCATTGTTTAGATCTCATAAAATTTTTATGAAGTGCAGTGACAGCCCAAGCTGCTAACAACCTGATGTTACCTCCAGCCTTGAGAAAAACATTTTCCTCACGGAATCACTGCATCATCACAGGATTGCAGAACATTCAAAGTGAAAAGAATTAATGTTCTCTTTCCCAAATTTGCTGCAAGTCCTGTACAAGTGAACCTGAACTGATTAACCAGTTAGTTGATCTACAGAAAATAAATCAATACCAAAAACAAAACCAAAAACCAAAATCACAAATTTGCCACAACGGGCATTATAATCTGTACAGCATACAACACCCTCAATAATTAGATCCTCAATTCCAATAAGGAAAAAGAAATGAAAAAACTGGGACAAATTAAGAAACCTCAAGAAGATCAACAGAAGAGGGATCCCTCTTGAAGGTTGGACAGCCATGCAATAGATGTGTACAGAGCAGACAGAAATAACAATAGTAATATTTATATATAAAATGTATCTGGAGAAACATAATGACAATATTAGGCAAACATTTATCTGGGGAAAATGTCAATCAACATCCAAACACTAAACCAAACATATAATTGATACATTAAAAATAATATTAATAAAGTGATTCATTGGTGATGAAAATAGTCATCAGTTTTAGACTAAATGTAAATTCTGCATGTAGCAAATGTGTACATGCACTGACAAAAACAGTGTCTTCATGCTGCAAAAAGGACAGTTAAATAGTGCTGTTGCTTTTGTATTTCCTTTCAAATGTTTTAACACTATGAAACAGATGGTTAGATTCTTTTCACAGTTTTTTATAAGATGTTCAGTATGCATAAACACAAAGACAAGCACATTGAAGCAGTGCTTAATGTGATTACATACTGTTCTTCTTCTTCCTCATCTATAACAAACACCTCGCTTCTGACTTTTGCATTACTGTGTTTTCTTTTTCGGTGTCTGATCTTAACCTTGGCCCGTTGAAAAAATCATGAACTTAACCCTTAAGAGTTTGGTATCCATCTCGACACCACACACAGTCACATTAGTAGCCGGGTCTGACCTTAATCATACAGTCCCATCAGAAACCCGCTGACCTTAACCTCCCAGGAGAACTCTCCTCATTCACACACTCACTGGGACCTCGGGCTGCCCATTTAGTGCTTTAATGGTGGGAGGCGCCCGCTCAGCCACCCATTTCATTGTGTCCCCCTCTGCCTAACACCCCCGCACGCACACACACACACACAGTGCACATATACATACACACAGAGACATGGAAACATGGGAGTCTACGTGCACACACACACACACACACACACACACACACACATATCACGGTTTTATATCCACACAAACACAAACAGATATTGCACCAGCCTCCTCTCCACAGGGGGTTAACATCAACATATGTCCTTGTCACACACATAAAGATGTAGGGTGTGGGCTTGTGTGGCCAAACGTGGGGTAGTATGTAAGACAGAAAAGGTAAGAAAAGTCCAGATTTTTTCCAAATGTTGTCAGGGTTTTATAACCAAGACTTTTGACAGACGTTCCTGGCTTTATCGGAGCCGCGATACACAGCTCCTATCCACTCTGCAGTTTGAGCAGTCTGTAAAGGGCAAAAAAGAAATCAATTCCACCCTGACAAATGTAAATAAGGTCTTATCGGGGCAGCAGCGACGCATCGACAGCATCAAGCGAGCAAATGTTCCACTCGCTTGCCTGTCATTTAACTACATCACCGGATCACTCCTCCATATTTTGCCCCGAGGACAACCAATTCTCCATCACATCTGCGTACATATGAGCTCTGGCTCTAATGTGTGGGTATGTGTGTGCACGTATAATAGTGTATGTGGCTTTCATGTTTGCTTGTGGACAGCATCACTTTACATTTATTGAAATGAGCAGCTCTCCCTGGGGCGCTTGTGCGGAGCTGAGGCCTGCAGCCATGCTAGCATCTATCGACTCTGCAGGATTAGGGCTTGGCTGAGCAGCAGCATCTCCCCTGTGGCGCTGGCGAGGTGACCCACACTGAGACAAAGTTCAGGAGGGGAGAACAGGGTGAGCTCTCCCGGGCACAGATTAGGGGCCCTGCCTCTCCCAGTGGAGACATGAAAGCGTGAAACGATACAGTGTGTCTTTGTACGTGCACGAGAACACACACAAACAGTCCCATCAAACAGGCTCAGGTTTGTTCAGGCAAAACTCCAATTAGGAAAATGTGTCACAGGTGACAGGTAGATACATTTCTCAGCTTGATATTATACAAGTGCTTTAAAACACAACATTATTGTGCTGTACTAAGTGGACATTTATTGATTGTAGAGTTTAAAGTGCTTTGATTATTTTACAATAAATGGATTGTGATGAATATTTATTGAACACATTTGAATAACTGTAATTAAAGTTGTAGTCAGTCACATTTTCATACAAATACATTCCAATCTCTAAGCAAAAGAAGGGAAAATGAAAACTTGGCTTGAAAAGCATATTTTAGATAAAAAGGAAACTAAATTAACTTTACATTTGACCCACAGTAAAAAAAGAGAAAAAGTCCATGTGTCATTAAAAGTCATTAAGGAGATTAATTCAAAACTGAATCACATCAATGCAAAAAAAAAAGTATATTTGTATATACACTACCGTTCAAAAGTTTGGGGTCACCCAAACAATTTTGTGTTTTCCATGAAAAGTCACACTTATTCACCACCATACGTTGTGAAATGAATAGAAAATAGAGTCAAGA
>JAVQJD010016775.1:0-15321 GCA_036023655.1 Nannoperca australis | reverse complement strand
GTGTGTGTGGAAGTTGGTCTCGACCGGCTCCATGTGATTGAGTGCCCTGAGATAACTTTGTTATGATATGGCGCTATATAAATAAAATTGAATTGAATTGAATTGAATTGAATTGAATTATTTTAAATGGAAGGCAAGATTTTAATTCTTATTTAAAATTAAATACATTTATTGCAGTGATGTCAGAAGATGGAAGAAGATTGTCTGTGTCTATGTCTGAACTAGTAAGACTGCTGTCATGAGTTTTATGTAAAAGTTACCAGGGTTTTTATTCAGACATGGGACCAACATGTTAAACTGCCATTAGGTTAATGTAAAGGGGTGCATGTCTGAAAGGGGGCTTGATGTTATTAAATGCATCAGGAGACTCGCTTGATTGTGAAGACAAAGCATGTTTTAATGGTTCTTGGCAGTATCTCTGTGCAGCGGGTGGTAACACTGTAACTCGTACCTTTGTGTCCAGGTCCACCGGATCTTCACCAAAGGTGCAGCTAGCCTTGAAGGCACCATCAAGAGAGGTGACAACATTTTGTCCATTAATGACACAAGTCTGGAGGGTAAAACCCATGGAGAGGCTGTGTCTTGCCTTCATCAAGCCAGGTTGTCCAATCAAGCCTTAGTAGTCATTCGGACAGACATGGACAGCGTTTCTGACAGACATGACTCGGCTAGCCAGCAAAAGAGGCTGTGTTCCATCAGAAAGAAGTCTCTGGAAGCGGGAGCAGGTATGGCCTGGACTTACATCTATGACTATATAGACAAACCTGCTAGTCTTCATGAGGGTAAAGCAGTGTATCCCCCAAACAACAGAGCTTCATCTGTTTAACCTTATTAACCCTTACCATTTCTGAGTTTGGTAACATTAAACAGTTTTAACCATTTCACTGTTATTACACAAGTGTTAACCTTATAAGCAGCCCTTGCTGATACTTGCTAGTGTTAGCTGTCATCAGCTGGAAGCAAGGTCACCTGGCTCCAATAGTAAGCTGTAGCAGCTTCTCTTATACTACCTCTGATAATCTTTCACAATGTTGAATATTTCCCAGTGGTGGATGTGGGTCAAGATGTTGCTTTAAAGGTGGAGCTTCACAAGACTTCTGCTGGCCTGGGCTTCAATCTGGAGGGGGGAAAGTCTTCAAGCCACGGAGACAAGCCTCTCATTGTCAGTCGCATCTTTAAAGGTGATCTTTTTTCTAAATGTCTCGCAGAAAGCACACTTTAAAGCTACATAGTCATCTAGAATCTAATTGTTGTGGTGTGTATTCACACCAGCCTTTAAAGGGGTCAGTCTTCGTCTCCTCTTCCTCTCCTCTTGCTCCTCTAGCGGGCTCATAAGAGGAAAGACCCGCCAGCTTGAGATTGGCAACCAATCAAAAATAACAAATGATAACCTATGACTATGACATTAGTCCAATGTAACTTCCCGTATCAGTATTTTGTGGCCTCTCGGATTGTAGAGGCAGTCGTAGAAATAATGAATAACAAGAGCTTTTATGATAAAAACATGTAAACTGTCTTCATGTTTCATCTGAACACACTTTCAGGATGGCACTCTTCTCTAGCACTGTGTGGTTTTCAGGAGACTTTGGGAACACAAAATCAGGGAGTGTATCTTTAAGTAAGGCTGAATTGCTGTATTTGTGTACAACAGGAGGTGCTGCAGAGCTGTCCGGCCTCATTGAAGTTGGTGATGAGGTGCTGTCTATCAATGGCTGTTCTCTGGAGGGCCTCATGCACCACGACGTCTGGAAAATCATCAAAGCCACTAACAAAGGGCCCAACCACCTGCTCATCCGCAAACCCAGTTTCTGAGTGTAACGAGCGAGGGGATGGAAAGTTGCTGAGCAGGGCCAATGTTATACAGCCCTCCAGAGCAGGGTGTGGACAGCTCACAATGGATTGACCACTAACTGTTGTGGTGTACAATGCTGAATCATGATTTATTTCAGATGGGAAGTGCAGTTTGTTTACAATAGATTTGCTTTGGAACACTAAAGAAAACAATATGGTTGTCAGTTCTTTTTTTTAATAAAGTCAGTATGTGAAAAGGTCTATGGCTGGTTATAGCATTCATACTAACATGTCAGATAACAGCTGTTAATAACCACAAATTGTGACAACACAGTATTAGGTTCAATGTCTGTTTCAATTACAGAAGTTACAATTCTGAGCATAACACTTCTTTTCAACACAGAAAAAACAGACAAAAGGAATATAACAAACACAGGGCAGCTCTCCAGGGCCTCCTGGCAAGAAGTAACTAGATGATTAACACACAATGGAGCTATGGACTAAGTCTTTTAATTGCTCACAGTACTTATAGACTCTGGGTATGAGCTGGTAGCGCCAGTGGACAAGAGAGCTCCTCAGCATTTATATACATGGACAGACTGATTGGCTACAGGTCCCCAGATTCCCCAGCCAATGATGCAAGAGGGGGGGCTCAGAGTAAAAGTTTGGTCTTAAATGTGTATAAATTCTAAGAATTACATAATTCCATCAATCATTTTTGGACATTCATACATTTCCTTCTGTCCCCTCATATCCACCACCTCTGTGTATGTATCCTGACCAGCAGTCACTAGTGCAGGGACAAGGACATGGTACCTAACTAGTTTCTGGCATGTGAAAATTGTCTGTTTAGTTTTTTGGAACACAACCAATCTGAATGCACCGAGTCATGGCCAAGTGTATTTTAGGAGTTACTAACAGGTAGTAATACATGTATAAATAATAAATTTCCAGCTAGCTGATGAGACAATAATGAGCCAAAGCTCATAATAACATTTCATGCCATCATGCAGTTGGCCTCCCAGGCATACCATGAGCTGCTCTGACCATCCTGACCTGCATTTATCAAACTCCTAATAATGACTCTTGATGTTCTGAAGAGCCAATTTAGGAGTAAAAGTTCTTCTCTAGGAGAAAGAATAAGACTTTTATCAACTCATTCCTACTTTCAGTAAAGCGTTGGAGGAACATTTTAAGGTGCAATTGGTAAGATGGAGAAGAGACTGAATTTGAACACTTCCAGGTCCCTTCCCCTACCCATCTCCACTCCATCGCCTTAGTGGAGTGTTACAGTAACTGTAGCCAACCATATCAGTGTGGTTACTGCACCTCGCAAAAGCTGCTCTGGTGTGTTGAACTCTCATTTCAGCTTGCTTTTTGTCATCAGCCTTCTTCTGTATTCAAAGCTCCTCCTAAAGCTGCGCTGAAGATAATTGAGAAGAAAACATTTGGTTTAACATCCTGAATGAATGTTTAAATAATATAATATAACATATTGCTTTAGCTAATGTATTACTGATCATGACCAATGCTGTGAGCTAACATAAAATCACTAAAACATGTCTCTGTTTCTGTTCTACCAGCTTCAGACACCTTGAGCTCTCTTACATTTCACAGTCTTTTTAGATCTTAGATCTTTTAGAAGTAACTTTTATTCTTAAGTTTGATTTAAATGTAGTTTAATAAATATAGACCCTGATAGTTTGACAGGAAGCTCTGCAGACTCTCCTCTGAGTTTAAAAAGGTGACAATATATAATCATAATGTGATTCATCATTTGGAGGTGCATGGCTTAGTGATATGGCAGACCTTCTGAAACAATATGGTATGAATTACCTGCTTTGAATCAGGATTAAGTATATCTTATATAGATATTAGAGCATTTCACATTCCATCACCTGAAATGGATTTACTCGTGTGGAAATGTGTTGTTTTTTTTTTTACTGCACAGTGATCTCTAAGTGCACAGTTTGTTCAGGTCAGAGATTTTACCTGGGTTGAGAAAGAAAAGCATTTGTGTAGAAACTGCAATGTTGGCTTAACTGAAAGTGAATTTCATTTTGTTTCATGTTGTCCTTTTTCCCACAGCCTGGTTTGAAGTCATTTGACTTGTTCAATTGAACAAGTGTGAAAATTAAGTTTCAGTGTAAAAGAAAGTTTAGAGATGAGGCATATTTAATTTACAAAGGTTAGAAAGTGTGGATTCAGATGGGTCTCGATATTAATGAATGAGCACAGAAGGATTCACAAATGTATTTCATGATCTATATATTTACATGCAGACTCTTTCCACACAAAAATGTTTCAATGTACACTAAAATATTTATCCACACAGATGTATTTCTGATGCACACACATATTTCCTATTTATAACATATCTGGATGTTGGTGCATTTATAAACTGGAACGCAGTCTGGTGTGTATGTGTACAGTATGTGTGTACTGTTATTTTCAGCATTAATAACTGAGCTTAAAACAGTGTTGTTGCTTAGCACAAACGTTAATCATCATCAACAACAATACAAAGGTCAGTGACTGTGTGGCACTGTGTGGACTGGACAGAACACTAGTGGAAGACTAGAGTGATATCTGCATTCATTCTATCTACAATCATAAAACATTCTGCTGGCTTTGTTTTCACGTCTGCTTTCTCTTACCACAACAGAACCTCACACAAATTCTGCTATTTGTGTAATTTGTTGGTTTGCTGTTTTTGTTAATTTTTCTTTATGGGATGTGGATTTCCAGTAGAATTCTTCTGCATTTGGAATGGATTAGACCAAATCTGCATTATGCTATTAATATGTTTTATTCAATAATATAAAAATCACACACTGATGCTTAAGTAGAAAGCAACATACCAGATTTGACCACTTAGTGATTATGTATGACACGTCCCATCAGTCTTCTCTAGCACTTCAAAAAAAATACACAATCAAAAACCACCACCTAAGAAATTCATTACATGGGATTAAGGCAAGGATACACTACATTACATTTTATTCTGTGTAAATAAATTTATGTGCATTCATTTCATTTAGATTCTTTGTTTCATATATTTTGTTATTGTTATTGATCCATTTTGAAGTGAAATGTTCAATGACACAAACTGCTCTGCAACATAGTGGGGATTTTTGGAATAATGAAATACTAATGAAATCATAATATCTTTAAGATTTAGCATCATAACATCCGTCCAATCATTACTGTCAATAAATCATTCCTATAAGAATAAAAAATGATTGCTTTTATTGTAATTTTTTTAATTTTTTTAATTTAAGAACTGATTGAAATTATACAATTTAGATAAATTACCATGTCTTTTGTGATTTCAATATATTATTCCACTTTCATTATGATTTCATTTACATAAACAATTCAGAGAGAGAGAGAGAGAGAGAGAGACATTGTATCAGATCAACACCACGTTTCTAACAGAATCAAAATATCAATATCTTTTATCTTATTTTGAAAGATTTTATTTGTGGGGTCCCAAACATTCGGGATCTGTATAGTATTGAGTGATTGTAGAAACATTGTAGCGTACTGTATAGCAATCACAGAATGGACTGCACCAGTATAATATAGAACCTGTATGACACCTGTATATTTAACATGGATGTGTTTGTGCCTGGAAACTGCTTTGGCAACATGTTTGTTTTGTTCATGCCAATAAAGTTCTTTGAATTGACTAAGTCAGACAGCTGAAAGCTGATATTAACTTAGGCTGAATGTATTTCTCCCACAGATCACAGGATGTAGACTTTGTTCCCCATCACTTACATTCAAATCTCTTCACAGACATCATGAACAGGAGGAAGTACACAAGAACTCCTTAAATATATATATGGACATGTATGTGACAATACATGCTGTACTGTCTCAGCCAGTGAATGTGAGCAAGCTTTCAGCAGCACGAATGACATTCATACTGCCAATGAACTCTCCAACCGGATCTTCTAAAATGCAATGGGCCCCATTAAGGCAGTTCAGTCCACAACGTTAAGAGATCATGGCTGGACAAGGGAAGAAGATCTGCAGATGAATCGTGAAGCTCCTCAACATTCAAGCTCATCTCACTGCTGGCTGGAGCCTTTATGTAGGCTAACATCTCATTTCTGATGGATGCCTTCACTTTTGTGATGTTGAATGAATTGTATCATTTAAAATGATATACCCACTGATTCCATCATACCAGTTATAGCTAACACACGTTTTCTGTTGTCTTGTGTTTGTCCTCTAAAGATAGTGCTTAATCTAGTGCTTACTGAATCACACAATATTAAAGCAACTAAATGCTAGAAACAGCATGAGGCCATCCCACTATCAACTTTCCATTAAGTTTACCGTTACATTTTCATACAGTCTCTAATTTGAAGATATTTCTAGAAATATATTTTATCATCCAAAGTTTTAAAAGTGAATCCCAAAATATGAATGAATGAATGAATTCCAGTTGACCTGGTTTCTTACCAACAGATACTTTTGAGGTACACCAAAGGGTTGTGTAACACTTCCATAAGATACCCATCATTTTATCGATCGGACTCCAACCCTCACTTGAATTTGCAATGATAGAACTGAAAATATGAATCTAGATGAATAAGGGAACTATGATATATTACCCAAATCCTTTTTGATTCTACCTCAAAGGAAGTGAGGCTTTTCATAAGAGAATTTGGCTTATGTCTGGTATATCACCTCTCTCTTAAAGCACACATTTGACTTACATTAATTCTCACTTCACTCTCCCCATAAGCTTCTGTATATATATATATATATATATATATATATATATATATATATATATACATATATACAGAACATAACACAAAACTTATTACAATAGACCACACACCTTAAAATAGTTATTGTCCATTCATAAGAAATGACCACCAGATGTCAGTAAAAGTGCACAGACGTTAGGAAGCACTAACTTATGAGGGGGTTCCTGTTCCTGCAGTGCTAACATGGTTCCCACTGTTGAATGTTAATGAAAGAATGCTTTCTCCGCCTCCATCTGTATTTGACTGGCTCATTTTTATGCATCTTTACCTTCACTTTCCACTCATTCACTACATGAAAGAGATATATTTTTAATCATGGGCAGACAGTGATTGATAGAAACACTGATGGCACTGTCAAAACCACTGTTATGACCTACCTGGAATGCATGATTTACAATATATACAGTCTGCACCAGTAAACAAAGAACATTTATCAAGTTTGAGAGTTTAACCTTCTAAATTAAAGAACTGGAAACATCTCTATGGTCTACAGACCCACACTAACCAGTTTCACAGTGCTGGCACCGATAGCAACCAAGTGTGCACTTGTAGGAATAACAGAACAGTTGAATAAATCCTGTTCCTGACCGAAACACAGTGCTGTGAGTAGATGTGACTGTGTGCAGTCCATGAAACATGCTCTGTCAGGTCCATTAACTGATTCAATGAATGAATCTTTGAATGTTTGGAGACCAAACACTCTGGCTCACATGATGGTGCCTTCATGGAGTTCATGAATAGAATGTGTTTCTAAGGAGAGTAACATTTGATAATTAATGTATCTATGACTTATCGTATTATCAGCAGTATAAACTTAGCAACGATTTCTGATTTCTAACAATCCAAAGATTAGTGAATTCAGGAGGACTCAAATGTGCACATGCACACATACAAACACACGAGGCAAACAGGCAGGATGAAGGCAATGGTCAGGAACAGGCTTATGAGTTGGCAGCAGTATGGCAGTCCGAACAGTTGAACAAATCCAGAGCAGGTTAGCAACAGTTCAAACACACAAACAGGCCCAGTCGGACCAGGTGCAGATGGGCTGGTATAAATACTGTGGTGGGTGAGTGGGGATGATGAACAGGTGAGCAGGTGGATGTAGGGTTCAGGTGACTGAGACCGCTGGGAAAGCCTCAGGGCATCTGGTAAACTCCAACTAACTGCACTCTTGTATGTGTGGAACTATTACATCACTTCCTGTCTATTTCTGCCAAACTCATACAACTCAGTAGCGATAAAACACTTATATCGTCTTTAATAATAAGATCTCATAAGTACGTACATTTCCGAAACCTCTGAGAAAACAATACATTAAATTAAGAAGAAATGGAGAGAAGGAGAAAATCTCAGTTTCTGTGACAAGCAAATGCATGACCTGAAATATCCATTCTCAAAATGAAAGTAGTTAATTTTCTAAGCTAATTATTATGTTTCAACTAAATAATGTATTCACATTCACTCTAAAAGCACAATACAAAGCAAAAGATGTCCACAAGTCTACTAGTCTACACTAAAGTATGTGGACGCTCCACATGTGATTCCAGAACCACTGGTTGTAACAGCCGCCTCTCTTCTGGAAAGGTTTTCCACCAGTTTGGAACGTGGCTGCAGGGACCTGCTCTCATCCAGCCACAAGAGCATTAGTGAGGTACGACACTGATGTTGGACGATAAGGTCAGACTCACAGTCAGCGTTCCAATTCATTCAGGGCCAGTTGAACTCTTCCTCACCAAACTGGGAAAATCATTTATTTATGAGCCTAGCTGTACTTTGGCAATATACTTTTGGCACCAGAACATGGGTCTGCACCGAGGGTTGTAAAACACTCAAACAGAGCAGAACCTACAGGTGTTGTACAGGCTAAGCCAAATCCACAGGTAAATGGTGTCATTACATTACAAGGTGTAGAGTTCAGCTTAATGACCATAATTGTATAATATCTCCATGTTGTGCTCATAGGTGTAACTTGGTGTAACATTTCAGATAAATATAGCACAGAATTGTGCTTCACATTCAGTATAGTACTTTACCTTTTCATGTAATGATTTAATGATTTTAAGTGTAATGAGAGCTGTGGAAAACAAATTCCAAATTCCAAATTCCACTCCACTTGCCAGCAAACAAAATGTGTCTTCTGAGAGACTTAGTAGGTGGCACATGTTAATGAGCCACGATAAGTGCAAAGCTCCATTTGAGGTTATTTTGTGCTGTATAGAAACATTGCTGTGTTTTGTGTTCTGTGTTGGTAGCAGACATACCAAGAGACCAGCGGTGGAATATAAGTCACTTTACATTTAATGCTACTTTATACTTCTACTCCAGTACATTTCAGATGGAAATGTACTTTGTACTCCACTACATTTCTTTTACAGTTGTAGTTTCTAGCTACCATTTTACACACACAACCTCCTACAACCTGTAGGATACAATGCTTTGTCATAGATTCAACTACCCAACAAACATCTACAAAGTAGTTCAAATTACCGCACTTTACACTCTGCAGAAATACTTAAAGCTGCATGAATTGAACAACAGTTGTTATGGTGAACATTTAAGCAAACAGTTGCCTATTTACACATCCAGCAGACAAGTCGAACAGACAGACTTTCCCATTCATTCTGAGTCGTGTTTGTGTCCACCTGAGGAATGTAAATCCCATGTTCACTCTCCTTTAGCTCTGGTTTGGCCTCCACCAACTCCTGAGTCAAATGTCTGTCTCCTTAGCTGCTAAATGCTCCACTGTGTTCACCAGCTACTCTCTAACTGTGTCTGTGCAGGCAGTGGACTGTGGCTGTATCAGAGCTTTGTTACTGCCTGCTGCTGGAAAATAGGTTGAGAGAGAAAAAAAACAAAACAATAATTTATAGGAGGCTAAAAAGCTCTGAAGAACTGCAGATTTGGTGATAATTCTCTGTGGGTTTGTCACTAGAGACCTCTTTCACATTACACACAGTCATCAGCAGGAATCAAGAGATGGCACAGTTGAGATTGGCAGGGCAGGAACGCTCAGGCACAGAACAAACTGTACATAACGACAGGAATTGTTAACAGGTACACGAAAACTTGAATGTGCACTGCTGAGTTTCAAAATATCAACAGTGAGCTTCATGTCATCAAAACATGTGTGGATATACACCTCTTACATGTGTAGAAGCAGTGTATTCAAAGATCATGTAAACGTGGAACATAGTGAGAGCACAGCAGAGGTTTACTGTGCTTGTGTTATTTCTGAATTAATAGAATTTATACATATTCATCATTACAGCCTAGTGGTTTTGTGGGGACAAACTGTAACAGTGGTTATGTCGCATAACTCAAATTTATGTACTTAAAGTACACTGAAAGGTAATAAAATAAAGAAATGAAGGCTTAGTCATAAATATAACAAGCACCTACTAAGTTCAATGTGTCACAAATAAGCCTCAAAGTTATTGTCCTTAACATTTTCATAACATCAAACTTCACTTTTGATTCTTTTTCTGCATTAGCCATTCACTTTGTTAAAATTGTGTAATTACTTTTCTATATGGTAGTTTTCAGCGTAGTCTGACTGCCCCACCTTGGATTCAGATTTCGTACACACACCTACAACATGAGTTTGTTTGGTCTGTTGTATTTCTGACTGAGAATATGCTCAGAGTGTTGTCTGTGGTATTAAACAGTTTGCTGTTAGTATGTCAACCATGGCTTCATGTTAAGTCACAATAGCACAGTAAATTAAACGACATATTTAACAAATCCAAATGTTTTTCATCAAAAAGCACCTGGTGACCTTTGCAAAATGTAAAACGCTTCATTTATAAAGTGATCATTGTGATCCTCGTGAACTCTGTGGGATCCAGGTTTAAGGTTATAGCTTATAACTGCAGATGTAAATAAATGTGTCTGTATTGAAATTATCTAACTGTAACTAACTGCTTAGCACCCCAATATGAAATCCACCATGCATTTCAGGTTCAACACAGCAGCATGAAGCTTGGCTGCAGCTCTGTGAATAACACAGCAAAGTTGTGCATTCTGTTAGTTGTTTCAGGCTTACAGAAGCAGAATTCTCACTAAATATATGAACTGGTGCTGTGTTGAAGTGGCTCATTGTGAGATGGCTGCAGTGTCGCTTTAAGAAGGAGGTGGGCAGCGCTCCTATGACGCAGGAATAATCCTGAAAAGATGCTTCAAAACTCCAGGCCGGAGCCAGCGTGTGCGGTGGCTGCTGGCTGAGCTGAAGGATCGCCGAGCCTGGCAGGAGCAACTGTTGAGAGAATCTTTTGAGCAGGTTCAGGAGCCTTCGAAGGAACTCTCAATGCAGAATTAAACACACACATTCTGGCAGATCCGCGTTTTTAACAGACACATACAGTTATTTGTTATTAAGCCCTTTACTCACAGCGAAGGGGCTTTCTCTGTGCAGCTGTATGTGCGCTGCCAAGTGGAGCCAACTTGGGGACAGAAACATTTGAAGAACATCTGCAGTACTTTACCTGAAGTGGCACCATGCTGTATTCCAGCGCACTGTGTGTGTACTTTGTGCTGGTCCTGAACCCAGTTATGACAAACACCATCACCGAGGACATAAACGTTTTGGTATTTTTGCCACAAAATAACTCCTACCTTTTTTCACATACTAGAGTCTTACCGGCGATCCTTCACGCGCAGCAGAGGCTGGAGACAGAGGGAGGACAGTACTCCGGGTTCCACTTCAACTTCCACTTTGAGAACTCCGACTGCATCAATGATGCTCTGTTTCTGTTAGTGGACAGGTCGTGTGGGAACAAGCCGGATCTGATTCTGGGTCCAGTGTGCGAGTACGAGGCGGCGGCGGTGGTGAGGCTGGCATCCCACTGGAACATCCCGGTGATCACAGCAGGTGCCCTGGCCACCAGCTTCAGCAACAAGAACACCGAGTTCTCCCACTTGACCCGCATCGCTCCGTCCTACGTGAAGATGGCAGAGACTTTCTCCGCGATGTTCGAGCACTTCACCTGGAAGACCGCACTGCTGGTCTACGAAGACGACAAGGAGGAGCGGAACTGCTTCTTCACTTTGGAGGGAGTCTATCACCTGATGGCGGACTTCAACATTAAAACATACGGGCTTTACAAAGACGAGCGCTTGGACATGGACGACATCCTCCAAAAGATCTATGAAACTGAAGGTAAAGCACTTTTCTTTAGTACCTTTGTGTCCTCTGTGCATTAGATTGTTACCATGCCATAAGAAGTCATTCAATAAGGTTACGGCTACATGTCGGGCTTGTCACTCACATTTAAAGGGAGATTCATCAGAAGTAACATGGATTTGTCACGTATTACAGCAGGATTCACGGATTAATTCAAAGTAAATGACCAGAAGAGGTTTGGTATCTCAAGCGCCAATATTTACTTCGGGCTGCAAGTAACGATTCTTTTTATTATCGATTTTCTCTATAAATGTCAGAAAATAGTCTTCATATTGCTTGTTTTAACCAGCAAGTTGGCCATATGCCCATTGTGTACGTCCTCGTTGTAGTATGGGTTTAAAGTTAAAGATAAGGAGGGATGTGTTCAGGGCCAGTAGGACACAAATGACTACACGGGTTCACAGAAGTTCTGTCCTTTAACAACTGGGACTTGGAAATGTTTGGCCTTATTGAAAATAAACAGTGAATTGGCTTGTAGAGAAAAGTTAACATATTGATTAATCAACTAAATGTTTCACTGGCCAGACAACATACGCAGTGCCACACTGGGCCGTGATAATAATTGGACATTTGTAATAGAGTTAGAATGAATGAATAATTAAAACTAATGTTCAGTAGCTGCTGCCGCGTCCTCCACCCCTCATGTAGCAGGAGCTGACACCGAGGAGAAAAGTGGTGACGGCCATCTGTGTTTCTGTTTGTCCCCGCCTGTACTTGCATAACGTCTGGCGTGCTGTTGGCATGGACCATCGTCTCATGTCTGCAGGCTGCAGAGGGGAACCACATGGGTTAGCTGCTTGAAATTGTTTAGAGGACTTTGGAATTGGCAGACAGAAAGCAAGTGAGCAAAATGGGACGCCCTCTCTACATATGTACTAAAGCTGTGCATGATTAGACCTCTTACTCTCATGTAATACCTTAAACACTGTCATTGTCTTTCTGCACTAGGACTGATTCAGGACAGTCCTTCATTTGTTCATTAAAATAAATTGTTCTTGGAAGAAAATAAGCAACTTTAAAACGTTCCATGAGCTTTCCAATGAGAACCCCTGGTATATAAAAAGTAGGATGTATCCACACAATATTCAGAACAAATTGGCATATTATTCTTTTGGGCAGAAAAAGTGAGACTTAGTTTAAACTTTTGACCTTACATCATGCAGCATGATTTTTTTCTACATAAACATTCAGTATAAAAACTAGGCTACTATACTAGTGTGGTCTAATGTAAATGTGCACATACACTTGTATTAAAGCTGAATGACTCCTGCACTATTCCTGTTTAGTTGGTTGAAGCCAAACCGTATGAGAGTGAATGTATGCCAAGGCTGTTTCTAGGTTTGTTCCTCAGCAGCTTGTTGGCTACAATCCTCTGGTCATAACAGTTCTTGATTACATCACCTCATATCACATAAGTGGCTGTTGTATAAATTTGCATATATTATACACGGTAAATGCTGCAGAGCCACAAAGTGCACCTGATGGCAAGAAATTAGTATTCTAGGCATACTGCAAAGATTGTACAGCTTTTAATCAAAACTGAGCAGTGTTAGAGGAGAGGAAGGCTGACATTAGCTTGTTTCAGCACGTGCTATATTGGGCCATTATTTGCCTGTGTTAATATGTCATGGTGTATACTACAATCTAAATATAACATGATTTTCTGTGTTCAAATTTAAAATTTGATGCTGCTGTTGCATTTCAAAGTGTTCAAAATAATTATGCAGACAGCCTTCAGCGCCCCAGCACTCAGATTAGATCTGACTCAGCTGTCACTGTCTCGTTTCCAGTTTAGCATCTACAGAGGCAGGAAGCATTGGTTAGATTCAAGACCAGGAACCTGGTTTCCAGAAATACACACACACTCTGAATGTAGATTTGTTTAGATAGTTTAGATAGTTTTGTGTTACACAAACTGCCAAAATGTCATGACATTTTGATGTCCTTGGCCTGCCACCGACAATGTCCTTCAACAGCATAATCTTATTAAACACGTTTAATGTAAAATGTAAAACTTTCCAGGTTCTCAAAAATGAAAATTTGCCACATTTCCAAGTGTTACATAAAATACATTGACTACTTTTGTGTTTGGCTATTGGTCAGACAATCATTTTTCACTGTAGAAAGGATACTTGTGTGGTGTTAGCTACGTGCATTGTGTGGCTGCTCTGGTTTGGAAGTACACTAAATGGCATGGAACCATCATAAACTTGCATGCACTCAACATCACACTGCACATGGTGTAAAGCATGCATGGAGGTACACATATTTTCAGGACCCCTTGTTATTACTTGTGTTCTGTGGTGCATAGAGCCTGGTTCTCCCTGCTCCCCTTCAGATCAGATCTCTTACCTCTGCCAACCTCCTCATACACTGAGAGGGACCCACAGCATGTTGGTGTGCATAAAACACAATTTGTTCTTATGTTTTACAATCTAAATTTTTTCATCAGAATTGTTGTCATTCTATTCTGTATACACGACACCTACTGCATGTCTGTCAATCCTGGGAGAGGGATCCCTGACATTTCTTCTATTTTCTCCCTATTAAATGGTTTATTGGGGAGTTTTTCCTCATTCAAATCAAGGGTGTAAAGACAGAGGGTGTTTTATGCTGTACAGATTGTTAAGCACCTTGAGGCAAATTGTGATTTGTGATATTGGGCTATATAAATAAAATTGACTTGACTTGACACAAACCACTTTTTGGATGAGCTTCTTTCTATTAAGAGTCCGGCTTCAAAAGCATTCCTTGGTTCCACGCCTCTGCCATAAAACCAAGTAACAGAGACTCCAAGAGCTTCCCTATAAACTTGCACAAACTCTGCCTTCAGTGTCAGAACACCTACAGTCAAGCCCCAAATTATTCATACCTCTGGCAAATTTAGACTTAAAGTTACTTTTATTCAACTAGCAAGTGTTTTCTTGATTGGAAATGACACAGAAAATTATTTCTCAGCTTTTATTTACATTTGAACAAAAAGTGGCATGTTCAAAATTATTCATACCCTTTGCAAACTGTCACAGTCTATGGGAAAATCCAAAGTTCTATACCATTCCAAATACTCCAAGCTGTTCTAAAGCATCCTAATTACCGTGATTCATTGGGAACAGCTGTTTTAATCAACTCAACGGGTGAAAAACAGCAGCTCCCTGCAGTTTGTGGACAGTCATGGCTAAGACAAAGGAGCTCACTGAGGACCTGCGTCTATGCATTGTGGCTGCTCACAAGTCAGGAAAGGGCTATAAGGCCATATCTAAATGTTTTCAAGTTCCAGTGGCTACAGTGCAAAGTATTACAAAAAAATACAAGACGTTCCACACTGTGGAAAATCTCAGAGGACGTGGCCTGAAGCCAAAAGTGACCTGTGCTGGCCCGGAGGATAGTGAGAGAGGTGAAAAAGATCACGGATCACTGCCAAGGCCATCCTGGTGAATCTGGGCTCTGCTGGTGGCAACGTCTCAAGGCAGACAGTCCAACGGACACTGCACACTGCTGGGTTCCATGGACGCAGACCAAGGAGGACGCCGCTTCCCCAGATAAGGAACACAAAAGCCCGCT
>JAVQJD010016768.1:0-18965 GCA_036023655.1 Nannoperca australis | reverse complement strand
AACACCAAACAAAAAACCCATAAGTACAAAGTTAAATAACAAAAAGATTTAAAAGAGCAAGTAAGACGAGCGGAGCAACCGTATCGGGCAGCACGCACTTACAAGCGCATGCGCACTATGATTATGAAATGTAACCAGTATGAAAATATAAAAAAAGTTATGCACCACAGAAACGTCTATTGTGTGACTCTCTAAGTTGCTTGTTTTACAATTGTTTTGTTTAAAACTGACTTGTTTTTATACTGTGAAAATGAATACTTTAAATCCCAGAGCAACAAATCCAGTGCAACTTAACCTGCATAATAATTTCACTAACTGTTTACAATATCAACTAATCTGTAGATTATTTTCTTGATTATTGAATCAAATTAACAAAAAGGTCTGAAAATTGATTTAAAATAAAAAGCACATCACAGTTCCCAAGACACCAATGTGAGAAAACAAAAAATAATTACTATCAGAAGCACTCCTAGAGCACTATTAGAAGCACAAGTAGCACGCAACTTTAACGATTATCAGAATAATTGGCGATTATTTTACAGTCAATCAATTGTTTCAGGTCATCTTAATTTATGGGTTGTTTTGGTTGATCCATCCATAGTAAAAGTCTAGAAAACACCTGACTGTCTTCAAATGTTTTGTTATTAGATGTTTTATTTACAAAGATAAGACAAAAATGCAATGATATGGGAGAAAAACTGAAAAATCTCATATTTGAGAAGCTGCAATTAAAAACACTAATCCATCGTCTTCATTGATCATATTTATTATGACATCAGCAGATTAAAATACATGTTTATTATGTACATATATGTAACAGGGGTGTTAGATAAAGTGCCAAATACCATTTTTACAAAAAAAAAGGATTTGTGGAAGACCATCACACCCGTTACCCTGGTCCCACAGTTCAGTGCTTCACGGACGAGCAGCCACCCTGTTTGGAGGAAGGCTGAACTGCTCGGTGCTGGTCGTGGAACAGTTTGGCACGATTCACCCGGGGAATCAAACTCAGTCTGGGAGGGTGAAAGTGTCGCGATGGGATGAATACTGGGTGTGGTTTATTTTCAGACATGAACCGGCATGGGCATGTACAGCAGGCCCAGCCTTTCCAGCCGGACTGCAAATGTAATTCAGAAGTGGTTTCAGAGATCCAGTGTTAGTACGCGAGGAGGTTAAACTGTTCCCAGACCAGAGCCCACAGCTTCTTCTCAGCTTCCTGTTAGCAAGTGGAAAGTTTTTGTAGTAAATATAAGACGACAAACGACACTTTCCAGACTTTTGCATTATTTTTTCTTCTCTTTTCTGACAAACGGAGGAAGTTGACATTCTTTTAACAGTTGTTGGTCGGTATTTGTGTGTGGTGTTCTTCCTCATTAATGAGACAGTGACGGTGACAGAGATTATGGGTAGCACTTATTTGCATGTACGTATTTCAGTTTTTTGTTTTATTTTTTATTTTCAGGAGCTACAAAAGGCCCCCCTCCCTCGTTTTTTTTATTACCCCCAGTTTATTCCCTACGGCAGTGATGGATGAACAGATATTCGGTGATGAAGACTCTGGTCTTTTATCATTACCAGTTGATCAACGCGCTGCAACAATCTGGCTGGTCAGGAAGGCGTAGGTTTTGTGTTTTCTTGTCCGGTGCTGCACTCTGAAGTTTGCTGAAGACGTCTGGAGTTGAGCGTACACTGGCCTTCAGCTGAGAGGGTCACATGATAAAGTGGTCAGAGGAAAGAAGGGCGTCTTCAGCTCTCCATCCTCGTCCTTGGCAGTCACACTGCTGACTGTCGAAGCCTTCGTGGCTCCTTAACTCTTCCTCACTGGCCTTGTCATTTCATGTTTTTATAACTAACTAACCTCTTCTTCCTCTGCCTCCTCCTCTTTGAGATCTTGTGTTTCTTCCACCTCCCCCTCAATATTCTCCTCCATTTCTACCTCCATCTGTGCTGCATCCTCTTCTTCTTTCTCCTCCATCTCTTCCTCTTCTTTTTCCTCATTTTCCTCCACCTCTGCTGCCTCCTCTTCTTCTTTCTCCTCCATCTCTTCCTCTTCTTTTTCCTCATTTTCCTCCACCACTGCTGCCTCCTCTTCTTCTTTCTCCTCCATCTCTCCCTCCTCTTTTTCCACATTTTCCTCCACTTCTGCCTCTTCATTTTCCATTTCCTCTTCCCCCTCACTTTCTTTTTCTGCCTCTAATTCCCCTT
The DNA here is from genome assembly GCA_036023655.1 of Nannoperca australis. Taxonomy (NCBI): domain Eukaryota; kingdom Metazoa; phylum Chordata; class Actinopteri; order Centrarchiformes; family Percichthyidae; genus Nannoperca; species Nannoperca australis. The sequence continues at coordinate 16,760 of JAVQJD010016768.1, read as the reverse complement.
CTACCTCTTCATTTTCTGCACCTTCTTCATCCTTTTCCCCTTCCTCCTCACCATCTTCCTGCTCTGGTTCTCCTTCCTGATCTTGCTCATTCTCTTCCTCCTCTTTATTAGTCTCCTCATTCTCCACTGCATCGTTCACCTCCTCACCTTTTTCTGTTTCCACTGGCTGCCCCCCTCCCTCTTCTTCTACTTGGTCCTCTCCATGCTCCTCCTCCTTTTCTTCTCCCTCTCTTACTGTAGTTTCCTCCTCCTCTTCTTCTCTGACTCCGTTGTGTTTGCTGTTGTGATTCTCCTCGTCTTCTTTCTCAGTTTCTACGTGGTTCTGTTCATCGCCTGTTAGCTCCGCCTGGTCGGCGCCGCTGTCATCGCAGATGGCCGTCCCGCTGCTATTTCTCAGGTGCATGTGGTTGTGGTTGTTGTGCTCCAGGTCCTCCAGGGTGAGTTCGAACTGGAAGTGGTCGTGCTGCAGGTGCCTGTCCGGGGGAGGTGAGGGAGACTGGGGCATGGTGGTCAGATACCACTCCCTGTTCTCCTCCAGCGTGTCCAGCAGCTCCTGGGCGTCTGGGTGCACCAGATCAGCCCACGTCTCCCACAGCGGGTGGACAATATAGTCGATGAAACCCACCTAGAAAAGAAAATGAACCATACTTGAGGCAATGATGATAGGTGGTGTTAATGATATAATCAGACATTTCTGGAAATAGGCTTATTTCTTTCTTGCAGCTTTAGATGAGAAGCTTGATACCACTCATATCTGTACACATTACACGCTATATCTTGTTTGTTGAGTCCATTCAAGTGTAAAAATGAGGATTTGTGGTTTTACAGGGACCTCCCAGTCATTTTTACCATCTGTTACCCCTCGTTTCCAGTCTTTGTGCTAAGCTTACCGGCTGCCGGATTCAATCTTCTCATCTAACTCTCAGCAAGAAAGCGAATAAACCTATTTCCCAAAACGTTGAAGTATTCCTTTTAAAGTATAGAGAAATCCAACTGGCTGAATATCTCAAGTACAGTACAGAATCAGTGACCACTAACTTGCCATAAAAAAATGTCACTGTTTAACATCACGGATATTAAAAGAGGCATATTACAGTAGCTGCTGCCAGCTGGACACTGAAACAGAAATGCATTTATCATACATGCATCCAAAATACAATAAAAAAGATTCAATGATTGCCAGAGTTTATCTTAAGATATTCCAGGCTTCATTACTCTGCCAGATCTATGAAAAGTGTTTTCATGCTGGGGGTCAATGAAAGAACTACACAACAAACTCAAGTTTGTCTCTCAACAACTACTGGATTGACTGCCATGAAATTTAGCACTGATATTCTATCCGTCTTAGAAAAACTTGTAATCATTTTGGTGACCCTTTAACTTATATTCTAGCGCCACCATCATGTCCAAAATGTTATTTGTCAGATATTTTGTTTTCTGACAATATACCTATAAACCTAAAGACATCCCCATCAATCTTAGCTATACTTTGATTTGAGTAATAATTAGCAATGTTAGCATACTTGCTAACAAACTTAACTAAGATGTGAACATGGTTGAAATTATACTAAACATCAGCATTTTAGCATTGTCAGTGTAAGCATGTTAGCATGTTGCCATTAGCACTTAGCTCAAGGCACCGTTGTGCCTAAAAACAGCCTCACTGAACTGCTATCATGGATGTTTTCACTTAATCTTAACGTACTAAAAGTACAGTCAAAACTGTGATATTACTAATGTTGTATTCCTCTATACTATGTAACATGTTCTGTATTTGTCATTGATTTTAACTAAAATTATAAATCTCAGTGATGTAAATTGATATAATTAGATGTCTACTCTGTTTATAGAAAGTAAACGATTTGAGAAATAAAAATACCATTTAAGTGATACTCAGCATGTTTTACTGGTCTTGTCTCTCAGTCAGTGTTGTAGAGGATCTATATGTGACCACTGTAAATCTTTGCCAATGCAGTCTCTTCCTGTGGTGTAATTTTATCACCATGACATTTTCCCTCTCCCCCCACTTCCACATTACAAAACTTGCAATGTTTGTGAATGACACCAACAGGGGCCTCAGAAATGACCATTTGCACTTCCTTACTTATTTTGGCTTCTTGCTTCTTCCCAGGCAGTTGTCCATTCTGAGTTCTGACCGAGATCATTTTCCAATTAATCAATCTGGATTTGTTGTATTTACAATGACACATTTAAAGGCATAGAGAAAGAATATTACCTGACTCTTCTCCACAGAAGCAGTGTGTTTGTCGCACATGGCGCTGATCTCCATCCCTCTCTCTCGCTCTTTGTCACCCTGCCGAAAGAACTCCTCCATGATCCTCTCCGTCCACTGTCGGTATAACGGCAACGTCTTGGTGGGGTTACTGAGGTCAGCACAGTGCACCATGTTCCTCAGCACCTACACACACACACACACACACATTGTACAGTAAAACAACATATTCACACAGTACGGTAGACGTATCCAGATTTCACAGATGTTTAAAAAGCCAAAAATCAATGTGGCATGTATGAGAGCAAGTCACCTGTATCCGTTCTGTATAGTGGTCCAGCAGCAGCACACCAGAGCTGGTCACCTTCTTGGTCTCAACCATGGTCTTCAGGTCAGCCAGTAGGGTCATGTGTTTGGACATGTCTGTGGCCAACACCTGCAGACAGAGACGGTAAGACAAAACTGGAAGAGAAGCACAAAGATCCAACGTAATCTCTGTCAAATAAAAAACGAAAGATGTATAAGATGAAAGTAGGAAGTTCATTTTTAATTTTAAAATAACTGACAGACAAAGAGCACTTTTTAATGGACTGGGTACTGCAAACATTAAATGTTATGTATTTCTATGTTGCAGTTGTGGAAGAAATCCAATTCTGCAACTGACTTAAACTGACAGAGTCCCGAGGAGGCCAGATTGTGAATTAATGTAGACTCATGGAGAAGCTAGGAGTATTGGCTGTAATGTTGAAAAGGATTTTATTAAAACACTGCTATTAGATTATTCTAGATGGATTGGATTTTAGTTTGAATTAACTTAAATTTAACTAAGAAAACCTATTTTTTAAATATTGTCCTGGTAAAGTTAGGTGGCATCTAGCCATTAACAACAAAAAGATCAGAATTACACAAAATGAACTTGTATCGTCTTAAATAAAACTGCCAATAGAAATCATAAATAAAATTCATAAAAAATGTCATATCCTAGAAACAACATAAAGTGGCACCTTAAAGACAACTGATGAAACCATCAAAAGCTAAAACTATCAAATGATCACTTCTGATTCTGAGCACTGGCAGCAAAAAGAGAAGAAGAAGAGTACCCAACCCAAATAGGCTAAGTTTAATAATCATTTGTGAATTTGTCTATAATTTAACCGGTGTGGTGAGATGTAACAGACCAAGTTCTGACCATGTCGATGACGAGCTTGCGAAGGCTCTGGCGCTGTCGCTTGGTGAGGTTCTGGAAGATGTCGCAGTTCTCCTGGTGCAGAAGCTTGAAGCCCACAGCGAGGTGGTGGTTCTCCAACACGGACTCATCGTTATACATGAGGGCAAGCTCCGAGTCTGAGCGCAGAGGGGGAGTTAGTGCAAATATCATCATACATATTTTACGTTCTGTGTGTGTGCGTGTGCACTCACTGGTGCTGATGAGGAACTGATTGGAAACTCCGGGGTGGTCTACGTCATGGATAGCTGCGGCGAACAGAGCGGCGAGGATCTCCAGGTCGGTGAAGACGGCCTGAGAGGGACAAGAAGGGCAGAGGAAGAAAGACGACGCTCGGACATCACATTACTTCATTTTGTGTGTGTGTGAGTGTGTACATCAACGTACATCAAGAGCAGGTGTGGAGAGGAGGACATGTGTGGACTGGGTGACATCTGCAGCATGGAGGCTGTTGTGGTACGCAACGTTTCCGTGGTAATGGTCCTCCAGGGTCATCACATAAGTGACAAAGGTGTCGACTGGGATACGAAACGTCTTCAACAGCTCTCGCTCCTGAGGAGGCAGGAGAGGAGCCAGAACTTCACACACACTCCAACAGGAGAACAATGTGTACATCAAGAAACCCACAAACTCATTCACGCTCTTATTCTGTTTACCTGGAAGATGGTATACATGATGCAGCTGAGAGGTCTGTTGTTGGAGAATTCTGCTACTCTGAATATGTTAAAACTCCACTTGTCCAGATCCTCCAGCTCCTAGTCAAACACACACACACACACACACACACACATAATGTGAACTTGTGAGTCAGAAACATAACTTTTGAAAGACAAAAACCGAAAAGTCTTAAAAAATGCACGTCATTTTTAAAGGGTCATAAGCAGAGATGATGCTATCAGGGTGTGAATGTAACATATGACAGGACAATAAACCAAATCTATCAAGTTACCAACTTTATCGATCACTCACCAAAGTTTAAGTTTCAAAAATTGTCCAAATCACACATAATTTAACTGAATTACATCAAACCTTAAATTCAACCAGCCAATCAGCAGTTACTTTATAGCTGAAACAGTTAGGCGAGTGTGTGGTTGACAGAAATTTTTTTAAGCTTCTCACATATGAATATTTATTTCTTAGTACAGACATTCACATTCCCTTGACTGTTCATTTAGCCCCATAATGAGGTTCATTTGCCTGTTGATGTTAGCATTTAGCTCAGGGCACCGCTGTGGCTGCAGCCTTGCACAACTGGTAGCATGGCTGTACTCCTAGTCTTGTTAGATTCAGAACCAGGGACAGAGTTCACCCTACTGTGGGCTTTCCAAACATTTGGTGCTACCGACTGCATGGAATTAAACAACGAGGCGTTGAGCGCAAAATAGCAGACAAAAGGAATAACTAAAGATTCCATCTTTATGTGATGCAGACATGGACCTACAACGTTTCAGTACTATGAACCCGTCAATCTGGAAGTCTTAAAACACTAAAAATACGTAAAAATATACAATAATCTAGTATATTTTTATATTTTATTATGTTTTTATCAAATGCATGTCCCACAGGAAACCTCCCACTTCTGTCTCAATGTGACACTGAAAAAAAGCTGCTGAATTAAATCACTTCAACAAGAAAAGTGCACACTTTTAAATAAAAGAATGCTCAAGGAAGTCCTGAAAGATAATATTTGATTATCTTGTGCAAAGAAGATAATCAAATATTATCAGTGTTCACAGAGGACAGTCCAAGTCTGAACAGGGATTGATTTGTGCAACTTGTTTTATGTGAGTCAGAGAAAAAACACACAGACAACGAGACCTTGGCAAGCTCGTCCTCGTGGTCTGTGTTGACACCGAAGCGAGGCATTGAAGCGCTGGAGAGGCTGGAGCTGTGAGACAGTTTCCTCACGCCACTGATGTGACTCATAGATTTGTCTTTCAGAGTAGGAGACGGGATTTCCACCTCGTTCTGCTTGTCTACAGATTGATGGACAAACACAAACATGCACGTCGACAGATTTATTGTTTTTTTATTTGGCAAAGGGTCATAAATGTGAGGTGGACAAAAATCTAATTCTGGTCCCACTCACCCATGAAGGTGCTGGAGATGTATTCAGACACCTGGTTACCAGAGCGACTCATCTCTGACAGGTGGGACAGCTCTCTGTTCAGCATCCTCTTGAACTGTGGCAGAATGAGAACAAAGCAGGGATACGAGTCAATGACGTGCCGGCAATTAAATTAAGAAGTACTATTCAATACTGTGCTCTTTTTAGATTTGGGGGTTGTAACTAACTCCAGAGGTTTATGGTTGCATTAACATAACAGCCGCATCGTGCCAGTGGAAAGGTGTTACATATTCCTGTTCAACATGCATCCGCACAGAGACCCTATTCCAATATATAGAAGAAGCAGAACTAAAGATCAGCAGATCATTACAAAACAACCATTTTTGGCAGATACATCAGATTGTGTTATTTAAATGTTGTGGAAAGGAAATGTACTGTGGCAGGATATTTTAAAGTAGAACAATCAATGTTACCATTGTAAATTAAAGAAACAGTAAATATAAGATGACAGTCAACCATTCTCAAAAATAACTATAAATAAACACAGCAACATATTTTAAACCTCTGTTAAGATAAACCAGTCAAGATTCATAAAAAATGGGCTGTAATGTCTGTTTGCAACATCTACTGTACACTGATAGTGATATATTAGTGATAAGTCAATATTAGCATGCTGACAGGCTGCTTGGGCTGGTTGGTTCGGAGGTGTTTGCGTACCTTGTTGGAGGCCATTTCGCTGACGGAGCGGTGTGTCTGAATGGTCTCCAGCTGGTCCAAGCACCAGTCCAGCTCCTCCAGTGTGTCCAGGGCAAGCTGCTGGTACTGCTGGTCTGATAGTGACGCCCTGGGACTGACACACACTCCACCCAGAGGAGACCTCCTGAGGACACAGCAGCTAGTTAGACCTACCAGAAACTGCAAGTTAGCAAAAACAAGTTAGCAATGGCCTCCTTACCCTGTGTATCTTTACAGATTGTTTTTGTAAAAGATATTTATAGTTATTTATTAATTTATTAACAATTTCACATATATTTTTTTTTACTTTTTGTGATTAACAATGTTTTTCTTTCTACTATGTGGATACAATTGCCCTTGATTGAATTAAATTGAACACCGGTAAACATCAAAGATACACCAAGTGTACACAAGTGTCTCTAACTCTTTTAAGAAATAGTGATTGTTCTTTTTGCTTCATCCACTAAGACATGTAATGCTAAAAAAGATGAGAACCAGTGCTCAAGTACTGAATGACAACTGTACTAGATTTTACGAGTTACATAACGATGGTACTGTAGTCACAAAGTGTGTCTATGAGTATTTGAAGGTCTCATATACTGTAGTAAAGCCGATTGTTGTTGGTATGATTTGTAAAGTGTGAACTACCTCTTTGACTGCTTACACAAATTACAACATACTATCATAAGGTGCAGTGAGTTGGTACTGACTTGACTGTTGGTGTGGAGACATTGGCAAGAATGGTGAAGTTGCTCCGTACTGATCGCAGACTGGCCAGAACCTAAATAATCACAGTAATCAGAATAACCGCAGAGGAAAACTTCACACACACTTTCAATTATTAAACATGCTTATTTATCCTATTTCTAAAAGGTCAAAATGATTGGCAATTTGGGGGAGCTGGAAGCAATGTGCAACATTTTACACAATGCACAGTATAATGATGAATAATCTACAATAGATTAACAATTGATCTATTAAGTGTGACTCACTTGAGCAAAAGGTGTGACAATAAAGTCCTCTGCTGTGTGCCTAAGAGAGGTAGAGACAGAGTTGTAAATAAGAGAGGAAGCCGACGTGATAGCAATATTTCTCAGTCTTTTCAATTCTCACCCTTCGCTGGCGAGGGAGGAGTTACGCGAGACAGTCTTGGGCGACATGTCGTAGTCCGAGTCAGAACGGTAGAGGAAGGACTCTCTTCTCTGGCCCTGGGGAAAGGGGGTGTGTAAGGTGAGGACTGGACTCTGCGAACCCAGCGGGGTGTGACCTGGCGACACGCCATTTTCTGCTTCGTAACTGTAGCGGGAGGAGAGAGAGGAAATATTTGGTGGTTATGGAGGACAGAAATGAAACAAGGTGAAATCAATGGGTTGCAGTAAAGTTCAGTTGTGTGTAAACCTGTCAGTGTCTGCTTGTGTGATGGAGATGCGTGGCGGAATGTGGAGGGGAAGAGTTGTTGGACGTGACGCATTGTTCAGGACCTCTGGTGAACGAGTGCGGTCTCGAGGGCGGAGCCAGCAGGGTACCTGTAGAGTTTGAAGGGTTTGTTTCCATTCATTAAAGTGATGAAATTCAGTTCAATTTTTTGCCATTTGGCAGCAGCAGAAACATGCAAACACATCACTGACATATCACCTTTTTTTAAACATTGAAACATCCAGCAGACATTGAGGAACTTTCTGATTTACTAAGATTTGTGTTGTGTCCAGTAATTACTCTTTTACTTTTGTTTTGCTCTTCTCCAACTCCTGAGAAAAATAAAAGACTGCATTGCCTCATAATGGCAGTGGAAGTTAATGTTCACTGTGATGGATTAAACAACTCAAGCAAGTCTTTGAATTGTACCAAAATGAATGGAAGTCAGTGGATCCCTGCAAAGGTAGGAATCATACATTTAAACTTGTAATACACAGCTAAATCAACGGGCTGGTCATCTAATATTGTGTCACACGCTTCCTTTCAATACCTGAAGACTAGACGAGAGTCTTCTGCTCCTCCCTCTGCGTAGCTCAGCCCCCAGTGTGGCCCCAGACGTATAAGATCGGCTGTAGCGAGATGACTCCGCCTTCTCCCCAGTACCTGTTATATCTGTTTCATTACCCTGTGAGACAGGGGGGAGGGCAGGTGAGGGAAACAAGAGACATGCAGCGAGAGACATTTTCAAAAGACTTTGTAAATTTCAAAAAATTTGTAACAAAAATGAAGGAACTTAATTTTGAGCACATTTACCAAACCATGTTGATTTGCCATGTTCAAACTTCCACAAAAATACATACTATAAATGATCACCATATGTGTGTTTGTATGCGTGTCAGTGTGTGTGTGTCTGGAATAAGGCCTCTACAGACTGAGCTCTTACAGGCTGATCTGCACTGCAGTACCGTAGCAACAAAACACTGGGGGAATGGTAGCAGTTGCTAGGCAACAGTGCCGTGTTGCTTCCATGCTGCATTTGATGTCGTCCAGACCCAGATGTAAAAAGATGCTCACATCCACACACACGCACATGCAGTAAGTACACACAAACAAACACAAATGTATGGGAACCCACTCTGCATAATCAATAAAAGAGAACTTGAATAATGCATGATTATGTCCTTCAGCCAAGACGCTACCTTTAAAGGAAAATAGCTCATTTACATAGAGCACTCATTTAGCTGGGGCTCATTTACACAGAGAACTATGACTGACTGAGTGGTTGACAGTGTGTGAGTGGAGGCTGGAGGAGACAGGATGTCCACTCAGACTTCTGAGAGCATCCACAGTCCTCGACAACAAGAACAAAGGAAGCCTTGGACATGTCAAAGTCACGAGGTTTGTATGTCATGGTAAGCATTCAAATAATCACACACAGGCTAGGTCTGACAGTCTGCTCTGTCTCACAGAAACAAGCAACAAAGTCAGTTTCTCGAGAACATCCCTGAGTCTCCTTCTCACCTCTTCTCCAGTCACAGACAGCACGCTGCGGCTCTTCTTCATTCTGATTGGCTCGTTCTGGGCCCCAGGGCGGAGCGTTCCGGAACCCAGGCAGCAGAGCAGGTGGAGAGCCAGGACCGGAGAGGTCAAAGGTCACTGCAAGGTCAAACCGGGGTCAGACCGGGTCACAACCGGCCCCCATTGGAGCTGAATCAGCCAGCCAACCGCCTCCTCGCTCGCACTCTGTCCACCTCAGTCTTCAGATGGCTGAAACTGGGCGTCCTACCTGCCGTTAAATGCTAAAGGTGCATTTATTGGCCCCTCAGGGGTTCCAGGTTCAGTCTGAGGTGGATGACCTTTGTGTTGATTTGTTGTTTTTTCACAAGCCAAAAGTCGAAGAAAGACAAATGAAAAAAGAAAATTCTCACTCCATTTTAGTGTAAGCTACAAGTTTCTGGGGGAAAAAAGTCTGTCTGCATGTTGTCTTGCTTTGGCCAGACGAGCCAATGGGATTTCTCGGTGAGAGTTCATGATGTCACTGCTGAAGAAAACCTCTTCCCACGTTTTCTTAAACATTTATCCAACTTGGAGTATTGCTTGCATGACATTTCCCAGTTGTAAACTTCATCCCACATGAAAGTAGTTTTTCAACAATTAATAATCCAGATCCAGTTTGTTTCTCCTGTCTCAGATCAGTTTTCCATTGTCTGATTGGTCATTCGGATCCAAAATCTGCATAGGGAGAAGGGTCAAAATTCCAGGTTTGATATGCTGGGATCCATCCTTGAATCTGTCCCAGTGTGTCCTCTTCAGTGTAGCTTCCCTGTGAGAAAACAGAAACGAAGAGGTAGTACAAGCAAGAATTCAAATATAATATATAGTATATATCCCCATATATACAGTACTCCTTTAGTAAGTAAACCTACAGTATGTAAACCCATTGTTTTACACAATACAAAGCTCACGCATGAAAAGAAACTATGAAACACTAACAAAAGAGCAAAATTTCGTGACCAACATCCGAACAAATGATTGGTCGACTTATGAAGGGGGCAGCCCCACCACAATATTTTGGCTGCTGTGGCATAGCAAGAGCTGCACCTACAGTGTGGCTAATACAGAGTAGATACCGCAACACAAAAGCTCTCTGATGTTATATAATTACTCTGAGCAGTCCAAGATGACCTAATTCTATTGGATAGGACAGATTCAGCATACCAGAGTGTTTCTGAATGAGCTGGTAGACAGACAGATAGTGGTGGATACGACTTTTACCAGGGGTCATCAAAAACACACCCACTCAATGAAAACACTTGTGCCAGAGCCTGCACAGATTCAGAGCAAAAAAAAAAGGTCTATGTGCAGACGTCAACAAATGCATAGTGACACAGTGACATATATACACAATGAGAAATGTGAGCACATACACACAACACCATGGCTGCTACCAGTACTACCTCCACTACAGATAAAGCAGCTTATAAAACCAAGCAGCAATGCATCAATATGCAGCTCAACTACTAGCCTGCTCTGTTACAAAACACCCAAATATATATATATATATTTAAGAACACACACACACAAAAACCATGCATACATGAGGACAGCCCTGCCATCGTGCCTGTCTTTACGCACTGCAAGAGATATGTGACAGACAGACAGACACACATGTACACACACACAGTCAGGCTGCAGCATGTAAGAATAAAAACACACTCACCTTGATCGCCTCAAGATCAATGGAGAGATGGGCTGGGCCTCGTCTTCTTGCTTTCACTCGTCTCCTTCCCTGCTCCCTCTGTCTCTCTGCAGTCTAGCAGTGTGTCACCACGGCGAGAGGAAAAAAAAAAAAAAAAAGATAACACTTGGAGTCTTGATGAATATCCGCGGCTTCACCAGCCTCCTTCCCTCCCTGACTCTCCTCTCCCCTGCCACAGTGGTCTCCCCCAAGCCACCCACCACCACCACCACAGCCTCCACGGAGAAGCCCATCTCCTCCCTCCCTCCTCCCGCACAGACGCACACTGTGTCCATTAATCCCATACAACAGCCTCCGCTCCTCGGTACCCCTGCCTTTTTTCTTCCCGGCACTGCCTTTTTTTTTTGTCCGTTAGCAGCCACGCGCCGATTCTCCGCTTCAATAGTCAGGCGTGATTTCTCTCCATTTTACACACCCACACACAGCAGGTTTTTATTGGAACACACCGCTCATATTAAAAAAATCACAATAGGGATTCATGCCTCCTTTTACTCACTCTCCTGTTTCCTCGTGCCTCGTCCTCGTGTCCTTTTACACTCATTCAAGGACATGCGGTACATTGATCCATTTTAAGGCCCACAACCGAAATCATGCTACTCTTTTTGTTGCATCTAGAACAAATAAATAAGTACATGGTCACTGAGCTTCCCAAAGCTGGAAAGCAAAGAGCAACAAGCTTTTTGTCTTTAATCAACACTTGAAGAATTCACTCCATTGGCAACAAACAAGATAGTAGGGTTGCAACCAACGATTACTTTCATAATCCATTCATCCGCGGATTATTTTCTCAATTGAGTGATTCCTCATTCTGGTATGGAGAGAATTTTGTTTCTTTTTAAAGCAGTCAAAAAAATGGTTTGAGAGAGAAACTTTTCACACTTTTGCTTGCGAATCAAAAAGTTTTGCTTGCGAATCTAAAAGTTGTGCTTCCGGTTCCGCTTTATGCTGTGGGCGGGACCTACGCTGAAAGACGTTTGTATTGGCCAGTTTTGATCGGAGTGACAGCTTGGCAACATGCCCTCAGTTAACGAGAGAGGCTGTTTTAAAGTCCGCCGGAGGAGAGCGGAGAAAGTCCATACGAATGTAAGTTTCTTTACACATAACTTCCTTACACATAACTTGTTTGAGCTAGATTGCTTTTGTTTAACGAGCTGTGCTGTTGTAATGGGCTGAACAAATACGCATTATTTTGTCATCTTAGCTGCTTGTCCAGGTACGCTGCTTTTATTCTGCACAAAATATCACTAGTTTTCCATTATTGTCCTGTAGTATTCAGCGAGTGCATTTAGGGTTTGCAAGCAAAAGTGTGGAAAGTTTCTCTCTCAAACCATTTTTTTGACTGCTTTAAAAAGAAACAAAATTCTCTCCATACTCACACGTCTAACACTTTCCCATCAGCCAGTTCTGTTCTCGTTTTCCTCTTAGTAGTCTTTATACCACTGCATTGTCTGGCTGATAACATGTTCTTTTAAAAGCTGTTTTCTAAATGAACAGATGATTTATAATGTCTATTAGTAAGAAGACAGTAAGACTCAAGGCCAGTGTGGGCTTTATTGGCTGCCAGGGCTGACGACACTGTCTCATTGTTTTGTTTCTGCTCTTGTTATAGTTTGGGATCTTCACGGGTAGAAAATTGGAAAATGTTTGTGTCTGTGCTTCAGTGGACACAATAAATGGTGCATCCTCACACACAAGCAGATGCAGTCAAACATGAACACACCTTCCTTCACAACACCATCCACCATTAGATTTATGCAGAAAAAGGACATGGTTACATGTCTTCAAAACAATGGCTTCCACCTATATGGCTATACCCATGCAAAAATCCAAGACAAAAGCAAATGCAGAGGTCTGCTGTTTGTATCCTTGGGTTTCTCCAGTGTGTATTGAAATGTGGTACCAATACATAATGGAGTCAGGAAAACATTATTACACAGCAAATAATACTGAATGAACACCAGATGTATGGGTATATTTTACTTCTCTCAGCCTGGCCTGTGTTTCAGAAACCAACCATCATTTTGATGCTCCTTGACAAGTAAAAACAAATAGACAGCATTCATTTTAGGCATGGTTGTCTTTTCTCCGAAGATTTGTCGTGCAAAGTTTTATGGTATGCCGTATTTCAAACTTTCGAGGCATAAAACAAAACTTCCTCCCAAAGGGCTTGGCTTTCAACAGTTCTGCTAACCATACACAACAGAATAAAACATTCTTAGCCTTATGTTTATGATGTATCCCTGTGCCATGTTAAAAAGAGCAGGTGTGAATATTAGACTACTACCAGTGCTGATGAAATCCAACTGGCTACTGAGCATCTATCACCGCGAGGACCCCAGAGAATCATGTTCGGTGTGTCGACGTTAAAATACCACAGTAAACTCCAGCCAACGAGCTGAGCTGTCAGGACTCTTGGCCCTGGCGCTCACTCTCACTAACAGCCATCTCCTTGGCCCACTGTCAAGGGTGGCTTTGCTACTTCAGCACTCATGCTGCTCTGTCGGGAAGGAAGAACTTTCACTGAAAAGACAGAGAGAGAGAGATAAAAGAACTGGATGGAGCTGAAGTGTATATATATATGGTCTTTATACTTATATGTCCTGAAGCTATAACTTGTCCTGAGTTACAACTATGTGAGTGTGTGCGTCTGTCCTTCTTTGTCCATGCAAGAGCAGTTCTGTCCAATTCCCTGCTGTCAGCTGTAAGTACAGCAGGCAGCACAAGTGAGACGTATTCGCAGGACAATGTCACAATCACACCACTATGAGATGCTGAAGTTTTTATCACCATGGGCATGTAAACAACAGCTCCAGAGCTGCAAGCTCTTACATAACAATTCTCAACAGCCTTGTGCTACAATAAACAGTCTTGTGTGGCAGTGCTGAAAATATCCTGCAGGCAATATAGTACTTTAAACTCATTTTCTTAAGTAGTTGTAGTTCTCCAATTCTCGTAGAACAACAGAGAGCTGTTCTAAGTAATAAGGGTGGTCATTAATCAGAACCCAACATCCTTTTGTGCTTCAAGTAAAATAAAAACAAGACACATTTTGGAATGTATTAAGATTAATATAATTCAGTTTATACCAACAGCCTCTAGCCTTCTCTGTAGTTGCAGGGGGAACAGGGGTTTCATACAGTATAAACTGCATGTATATAATCCCACCTGCCAGCTGCCCACTACAAACTCCATTATCAAATAGTTACCTTTCCTGTATTAATCAATTGGGATATTTTGGTATAATTACCTTAAACATGATCACGTTTTTTGATTGGTACCCCACTTTCCTGTTATTAGTTTTGCTCATGTTAAGGACGTACATTTCTTTTGCTCCCCGTTGCAGAGAGGATGTGGCTGTTAGTTCACCCATTTTTTTGTTTTTTGTTATTCATGTAAAAATGTTTTGCTGATTTTTTTAGTTGGGTGTTTTCTCGTTTCAGCATAAATAACATGTGGTTGAAACTGTGGGTTTCTGTTGTGTGAACAACTATTTTTTTGTTTAATCTGAAGGAGGTGATTAAAGGTTTACTGATGCTAATTATTTGAGGGTGGGGAGAAAATAATTGCCACAGGAAAACTGCACGCATATTCCTTACTGACTAACATAAAGTTATTCATGGATATTTCAAACTCTAAAAGTATTGTAATGCAGTTCCAGAAAAATAATGACTGGATAAAACTGGATAATGTAATCACTGTGCACAGGAAATTGGGCAATGTTTGTTGGAAACCTTGATTCGGAAAATCGAGAACCAATATTTATTAACCACAACTTTGTATATGAGGTTGATCATGTGCTCCAGACATTCCCTCTTCTGGAGCAAGATAAAGGACATAAGAAGACAAGAAAACTGCAGCCAAAGCTGGCAAAAGATAAGAGATGGAGATGGATCGGATCTTAGAAGAGAGAAACAACTATCAGACACTTTTTATTGAAACAATGAACTTCAAAGAGTGATTAGCAAATCATAACCACTAGATGAAATGGAGAATCAACAGCGTTGTACCACGGTGATGAGTGTGAGATTGGTTTTAACCATTTGCATTGTGCTTGAAAAGAAAAATCCACCCAGGGGTTCACCAGGAAAGTGCCCCTGATTGAGTTTTGGGGGCAGCGACGATGTTAGGCTCTGATTGCTGGGAGCCATGGAGACAAAAGAGTCCGAAGAGAAAATGAAGAGATGGAAGAACGAGAAGAGAGCGCTGATTTTGTACAAGTGATTGGCCTTGATCCCGGAGCTGTCGGCCAATTTCATCGAAGTGAAGATACTCATGACGATGACGATGAAGATAATGAGTTTCAAAACATAAAGAAAAGGAAATAAATTTGGATAGCAAAAGGCTAAAAATAGTGATGGGAATTATGGCTCTTTGAAAGGAGCCGAGAGCAAATCAAAGAGTGGCTCATCGTTCTTTTTTCCTGTTTTATTTTTAGGGGTCTGAGGTTAGTTTATCTGTGAAAAAATGATTTGGTAAGATTTGGATCAGATTCAACTTAGACATCCCACCAGTATTTAATAATATCCCAACAATATTCATGGTGCAATTGTGTACTAGGTTTAGCGGCACTAAATTACTCGTATTGCCATACCTAATGTCACAGATCTGCATTGTAAACATTACACAAGTGACACCATACCTTTCTGCATTGTCAGTGAATTTATTACCTTGAATTTACCCTCTGTATGATCGTGTTATGTAAATAAAGTTATTTAGTCACAAATTTAGCCATACGCCTATATTTAAAAAAACTTCCTTTCTTGTTTTTCTAAAATATTGTAATCTTGTGATGAGAAATAAGGCAGTTCACTGCTACATAAATCTAGAAAAATGACGAGTGACATTATATGTATTGTTTCATTTTTGTTTCGAGTAAACAAGAATTTTGAAACTAAATAATTAATAAACTGACTTGATGGGAATGGGGATGTTGGTCCCACACTGCCCACATGCAAACACAGTTATGATGCTCTGACAGAAGGGGCCTATTTTAATGAGCCTCTTACAGTGACAAACAGGCCAATCCCCGTAAGCTTCATCAGTAACAAATGCACAGTTCATGTCATTTCTTTTTTTAGCAAGTATTTTATTATCCTTTCCATCTGTGTCATTCAGTTTTCAGCTCTCTGGGGGTGTGATGGCCGAGGCTTTCTGTGATTGCATCAGGTTTTAATATCTGTCTGATGCTTGTATTCATGGGCAGGACACAATGGGTGAGAGGAGGAGGATATTGAATGAGCCGAGAAGGGAAGCATCTGTCCCATTTGCCACCCACATATCAGCACCCGCTTCCTGTAACTAACGCAGCACACTGGACACACACACTCAAAGATTTCCCCAAATTACCCTATTGAATGTGAGACTCTCTCTCTCGCTGTGTGTGTGTGTCTGTCTGTGAGCAGCAGGGATACTTTTTTAGGGTTTAGTAGAGAAATGAGCCGACAGGCGCCAGAGCTGATGCTATGCGTATCAGAAAACACAATGGCTCAGTAATGCTGGTGATACATCACAGCTCTGTGCAGCAGAGCACCTGGTGATCCACGGAGCATTATAATGTCAACACCTTCTCACAGAAACGCCATGCCAGTGCCTAGATAATGCAGCTAAAAATATAAAGACACGCTGCATAGGAAAGGATTGTGGTTGCTGTTGACAAGACATTTAATTCAGAAATACTGGACACAAATGTGAGTGTTTGTCAGGGTTCAGACAGATGGACCACAATAGCTTCACGTTTTCAGGAGGTTTATTGCAGGAAGTCAGCATGAATGATGGACATAACACACATCAGAGAGTGACTTAGCGGGGTCCAGAACGTAGAGGG
>JAVQJD010016765.1:0-26918 GCA_036023655.1 Nannoperca australis | reverse complement strand
ACTTTTCTTCCTTTATCCATGCCTCACAGCACACACACACACACACACACACACACACACACACACACACACACACACACACACAGATTTAAACGGTGCATTACGGCTGCCCCACATGCATCAAGTTGCCTGCATTGTCTGCCTTCAATGTGACTGTTGCATCGAGAATTTAAAATCTCTAAACACATATCAGATCTGCTGATTGCAAAACTGTAATTAGATTATTAAGATTATTTTAATATGATTATGTTTTAACAAATTCATTTTACACAAGTCACTTCAAAATGTGTGTGTAATCCTGCTACTAACATGTACATAAGACTGAAGGCCGTGCACATTTTTTAAATGTTCCTTTGTCTTAAAAGTCCAATTTTCTGCAAGCACCAGACCTGAGTGGATGCAATTTAACATGTGCACCTGCCTGCGAGTTCAGTCTGTCACACCCTGAGTGGACAGTGAGGAAATCAAAAGAAACTAATAATTATAAATGGTGAGCTTGCCAGCAAGACATTAAGACAGCAAGGAGCAGCAGGTACAGTGCGCCTTCCTTTCGGCTAAGTTGTGTGTTTTCTCACAGGCGCACTCAGACATTGAAGGGCGTTGTTTCATGGGTCACAAGCTTTTGTTTCGTGTGCCATGCTCCTCATCAGAATGGGGCTTTTCATCAGAGACAGTCTGGGTGGGCATGCCGCCTGTCTGCCTGTCTGTCTGTTTGTCTGTCTGTCTGTCTGCTGCTCAGCTGCCGGCAGCCGCCTTGCCCTGTCTACATGAGCCAGGCTTTTGTGTACTGGTCTGTTCTGGATGAGCTTCTTTTCAAGTCGAGACTGTGGTGGACTTTTCTTTTCCCCAGTGCTGGAGAGGGGAGATTTGGCCCTGCGTTGCTTGTTTGAGGTGGAAATGCATGGCACAAAACCGAAAACATGCATGCACCTGATTGCATAAAAACACGTTATCTCTTGGTCTCTCTTTATCGGTCTCTGTCAGATTTCCAGAGCGAGTTTTGTTTGTGTTTCTGTGTTGAGGACCAGCCCCGTCAGCTTATTATTGCTCAGCGTTATCTGCTGTTCAACAATGCCACTTGTCTTGCCGTTGAATCACAACTGAAGGTCAAGTCATAGCCAAGTTATAACTTGAAACAAGTTATTCAAATGGTTGATCAGACTGGTTGTGGTTGAAAATAACACCCCCACATACCGTAGCTGTGTGTGGATCTCATTGTGCGACCAGGTGATTATACAGTATGTGTGCAGGTGTGTGTGTGTTCAAGTGTATGAAAGACGTGGAAGGAGACCAGGAAGAGGGTGGGGACTCTGGGGGATTCAATGCCTGCTGGCTTGATGCTGATGGACGTATTGGCATGGTCAACCAGGCGCAACAAAGGGAGGAAGGTGTTTTTTTTCACACAGGCAGCGGTGTGCGGCAGCGGAGACAGGAAGGGGCAGGGTTGTGTACCCCGCTGCACAGTTCCCGTGTTACTTATCTCATTGTTTCCCCCCCCCCGGCCCACAGTCCAGCTGGGGCAGGCACAGCACAAAAGGACTGGCGCTCAGTCAAGCCCCAAAACCTGGCCTCCAGTCAGGGGTCTGCTGCCTCTGACAAACTCTTACACAACACATCAGTTAATTAAACAGCAGCAGATACAGGCCTGCTCTTGCTGTGCTTCATGTATTCTAGCATGTACAGTCAGATTGTACAGAGGTGTGAATCTCCTGCTAGTCAGCCAAGCCACAGAAGAAAGCATCTGGCACTGAGAGACACACCCATCACATCACACACAGTCGCCATCTTTTTATAGAGACATTCACAAATCTTCTTCCCCTTAACATAATTTGCCTCAAAATGCACAAGAGGTATTGCCATGCATAACACCACACAGTCTAATAACAGCAATATTGTTACCTTGTGTGCGTGAATACCAGGCAGATACAGGTTAGCATACGCACAGCTGCTGTTCTCTGTGCACAGCATGGACTCCCTAAAGAGCTCAAAGTGCCAGCACAGCACAGCATATCATTAACATGCAGGATGCTACCACACACACTGACAGGCAACATGTGAAGAAGAATGGTGCTACAGGCAACATAGAAGAGTCTCAGTGAACCTCATTAATGGACCGTTATCATCTATTGTGCATGTTCTTCTGCAGTGTGTGGGACAGGCACACTATACAGTTTATCTATTCTACACAAAATATGATGATGATAATGCAAAAACGGATAAAGAACCTTGTAACCCGTGTCCTCTGGATTCAGATTCCTGCTGGTTTTTATTCTAGTCATTTATTCACGTGAATAAGCACATGAATTAACTAGGATGGGAAACCGGCTGCACCCAACTGTTTCTTTTCTCTATGGGACTGTTTAATCAGTTTTACTCTGAAACCTGATAATGATCAGAGCAGGCCGGCCAGTTCCTGTCAGTCTGATTTTGAGTGCTTTGTCTCAGCCCTGGTAGCATCTTTGAGTAAATAATGCATGCAGGTACTAAGGATACTAGACAGCCATACCACTCCACCGCATTAAGAGGAGTGAGTGTGCACACATGTACCTTGATCTTTGTCTGTCCCATATGCTCTCTCTCCTTTTTGTCCATTTGCATCTCTAGTGCTTTTTTTTTGGCTGGCACAGCCCTGACTTCCATTTACCTTGATGTAGTTTGTGATATTGGTAGACTGAAGGTTAAGTACTTGACTTAAACTCTCAGCACTTTTTATCTTTAATGAAGGCAACAGACCACTCCCTTCATTAATGAGTCACCTCTTCTCAACATACCCATGTTTTTGCTGACCATCACCAGCCTCTTTATTGCTTCTGGATTGTATTGATTTTCCTAGGATTGGTTGGTTGGTGGCTGCAAACAGAGCCTGCTCTCTCCCTCTAGTGGTGACAGACTATATCTAGACTATACTAAATCCAAGCTTTGTATATTATTATGAGAAGACACTGCAGAGTACACCTTAGACATGTTCTTTGTATTACAGTTAATTATAAATGTATACCAGTACCAATAAAATTGCAATTAAAAGATTTAAAGTATTTTAAAAGATCCTTAAAACTTATCTCACTTCTTTTGCAAAGTCGGTACATGGCTTTATGATCAGGCCACCATTTTGGTCCAGACTGACATATCTATAATAGAAAAATCAATTGGATGGATTGGCATGACATTTTGTTACTGACATTTGTGGTCCCCAGAGAATGAAGCCTACTGGTGTTCCACTGACCTTTCTTCTAGAGCCACCAGGAGGTCAGCTTTCACTTACTCAGTAAAATATCTCAACATTGACTTGATGTATTGGCACAAGTTTGTACACGGACATTCCTCTCAGAACTGCTAGCATGGCAGACATCTCTTAGTCTTATTATTTCTTAATGTCAAATGTTTATTTACGCTTTGTTTAAAAATGTGTCCCAAAAAACTGGATTGGACTGCACCGTTGGTAAGTTGCTCTTTTGTCTGGGTGTTTTGGTGACATAGGGTTATTAATAAAATCAAATTTTACACAATTTTCCAAATAAAATCAGTTGAAAAATGTCATCAACCTGATGCTTATCTCAATAACACTCAAGAATTTGAACAGCTGACTATTAAAACTGGACACAATATGTCCACTGTGGGACAGAAAACATTTTAAAAAAACGTGATACCAATCCACCGGTCTGGGTTACTTATTTCAACAATCTTAACACAATTTCAGAATATTTCCAGTTTATTTTGACATGTACTTTTATTCATGATTGCAGCATCATAAAAGATTTAATACAAATGAGGGTAAAACCCTGTACAAGTTCCTCCTATCAGAAACGAGAACTCCCTTTTAGCTAGTACTTGATTCTTCTCAGAACGAGGTAAAATAATTAAAACAGCATACAAAAAACAAATCAAAAACAAAAATAAGTATTGTGAGCAATTACATGGTTACCATTAAATACAAGTAGCAGTAAAAAAGGACCTTCCCAAAAGTGTCATTAACAGACACATTACATATACAGTGCTTTGCTCTATTGTGCTATTGTATGGTTCCCATTTGACACATTAAAATCAAATTAAGCTGTACATCAGCAAGTACAAATAAATAAATGTAAACATTCATTAAAATAAAAAAACATGTGATTGTAAACAAAATTAATTAAATTAACATGTAAGTAAGCAATAAAAAAAAATTACCCTTTAGTCCTGCAGTGAAATTCCCTCTTCCACTGAACAGTAACCTTCATATGTCTCCACGCAGCATGCTGGAATGACATTACCACTTCAGTAAGTTTATATAATAAGAGGATATTCCGAATATTTATTCAATCTTTTTTTTTGCCCTAGCTTGTTCACAGATTAAAAAAAGAAAAAAGAAAGCCATTATCCTTTCACACATAGCTTCAATGTCAGTGCAATGACAGCGTCCGAGTCTGACACATTACACTCTCTTCTGTAATGCTGGCTGTGAATGTTGATCTTAGTTAGGTTCTGTTCTTATAACATTTGAGACAATCTCTCTTGACATGTTTTGACACAACACCTACAATGTTGAATATTATTAATTTGTCACTTAGGATCGGCACTGTATCCACTAGCTTTAAGACTGCTGTGGTTAAACCTCTATCTAAGAAACTACACCTTCATCCAGGGTCTCTTAATAATTATGAACCAGGTACTAAGAAGAGTTGTGTCTCAGCACACATATCAGTTTTTTAACCTTTTCAATCTGGTCTCTGACCTGGCTCTTGCACGGTTAAAGTCCTACTTATCTAAAAGAACACAGTGTGTTTAATATAATAATTATTACATTAACTTTTCTCATGTGAAATATGGAGTACCTCAGGGATCTGTTCTGGGCCCTCTGTCTTTTTTATATTTGACTTCTTGGCCAAACTATGTGCAGTCCACTGCTATATCCACTGCTACACTGATTCATCTCAGCTGTATGTGCCTGTGAAGGCAGGTGACCATTAAGAAATTATTCAATTGTCTAGCTCCTAAATTTTGATAAAAAATTTGATGCTGATATATACACCTGTTTGATCAAGTAACAGTAACTTTTGACACCTACACAACATAGCTACTTCAGGCCTTGCACCTGTTACCATTATCCTTCCGGCGGGTCGGCCTCAGTCTCAATGAATCTTGGCTAAGTTTGGCTAAGAGCCTTCAAACGTTAACCCCTTTTTCTCAATTTGTTTCTGTAGCTATTGCTCTCTGCCTTTGTCAGTATGCAGTTCCTAAAATGTTCTAATACGACACACCTTTCTTCAAGCATCAATTGAAATAGTTTGAATCCTGATTTTCTATAGGAATGTTCTTTTGCAACCTTGAACAGAGCACAAACAGTAGAAAGGCTCCGTCTTGCAGTGCATTAGCCCGGACAATCACCTTGCTCTTTAGGGCAGAAACAGTTCATTCATATTGATGACTAACTGGTTAGCTACAGGGCTTGTCCTTCCTCATGCACCCATCATCACCTTCCAGCAAGAGGAGAATATGAACCAAAGGGGACGAGGAGTGAAGAATGAAACCGGGAGTGCAGGAACAGCCTTGACTGAAAATGTTGCAGAAGCTAATGCATACATACAGCAGGTAATACTTTTCTCAGCTAGCCTGGCTGTCTCTTGTGTCTATTCTACCTCTGCTAAGAACATCCAGAGGACATACATATATTTACATAATCAAGAGGCACATAAATCCAGTTACCTGGGTAGCCATGTGGAGAATAAAATGATAATAAAAACCTTTTACATAGTGGATCATTCAAGTAAAAATGTGCAGCCATTTTACTTAGTGGACCCTGTGTCCAGTCTACAGCAATGAATATGTTTACTGGCATTAGACGTCAAGTGATGAAAGCCCTAACAAACTGACATTTCACAAAGAGACGATAAATTATTCATATGATACAAAAGCCAAAGCAGGTAATTGGGCTTGTGACTGTGCAGTGCGTGCTACTGTTCCAGCACACATTTAAATGCAAAATTCAAACACGGACAATGTGGTCCAAAGTCAGGCAGTTCACTCTCAAGGCATTTATCATCATGTCTGAAAAAAGGAGCGCAATAGCACTCAGATGTCATTGGAGTGGAAATATAGTGCTTTAAGGAGAAAAGAAAAAGAAAAAAACCTCCCTTGCCCTTTCACTCACTCACACACTCTCTCACACACACACATATACACACACACACTCTGCTTACTCCCTTCTGTGCATTCACTTCGTCCTCTACCTCCTCACCAGTCACAGCAGCAGAGGAAGGAGCACGATGACCCTTCAGGCCCGCGAAACTTTCCAGAGCTGGGCGTGTCTGTGCACTGTGCAATGAACATGTGCAGATCGTTGACGCGTACCTGCTCCTGTGTTTGGGCCTGTAGGGAAACAACGTAGAGCTCAACATTTTTTGCACCACCACTGGCATTGCGAAATTACACACAGCTCAACTAAATGGAACCATACCATAATGGTGTCGTAGGCTCCGGTGATGAGTGCAATGAAGAGGGACAGCACCATGTAGATGAAGAGGGAGATGAAGCTGTAAAGGTAGACCTGGCTGAAGATCCACACCAGTGTGCTGCTGTGCTCCATCTCAGCGAAGGTTACAAACATGTCATCGCCGTTGATCAGAGAAAACAGGCACTCTGACACCATGGACAGGGAGCGGAACTGTATACAGGAGGTGAAGTCAGTGCAAAGGGATAACAACACAACACACATTAGTGCCAATTAAAGCAAGCGATATTAATGCGGTATCTAAAGGAGGAAATTACTATTTAGTTAGTTAGATTATTCTCAAGTCATTATTAACATAACAGTTTACATGCTAACTGACTAGCCAGATAGTGTATTTCCCAAAATGCCCAACTACTCCTTTTAAAGCACCACTCCCATAAATATTACATATGAAGTTCAGTGTACTCGTCATTTAGAGTACTACTCAGCTGGTAAAAACATTTGAATAATGTCTTCTGTTGGTCTGGAGGAGCTTTCTAAAGTAAAAAAAATATAACCCTGATATTAACTTCTGATGATGTTATTTTGGATTAGGTTTGAAACGTACACTTTTGACATTAAGATTAACCCATGCTAAGCATATTTTTGAACCTGTCTCTCGTGTCACCCGACTTTATGGAAATGCAATACTAAATCCCCTGAGTACTCCTTTAATTTGTAGTAAGGATTTTAACTGTCAGTTTTAGCATGGTTCTCTTTGTAAAATTGAACTCAACTAATATTTTTCTAGTGGTGTGAATTGCGCCTTATTGAGTAAAATATTTTATTGTCCAATGCACATGTGAAGTTTTATTAATTGCTTTTTATAAGGTTGTTTGATTTCTACCAGAACATAGTACACCAACATTGCAAGTGAAAACATTATATTCGCATAAAGTATAATGATTCATATTTAATACTGTTTCTCCTCTCATTAAATATACATAGCTACAAAGATGATATGCTGCAGGGCATTTTAGGATAATTAGATATTTAGGCTGTTCTGACATGTACTTGTGGTCTGCATGACTCATGTCTGCTTATTCGTGGTTAGAGACACTGTGTGTGTACAGTACCTTGGCATGATACGGCCCCAGCACAATCCATCCACAGAAGCAATATCCCATGTAAATGGCAGCTGCACAGCAGCAGAAGCGGATGACATTAGGAAAAGCAGCTCTTAGAGTGACAATCAAGATCTGTGCGATAAAGAGAGAGAGGGGGAATGACCAAAATGTAATTACCTTTCAAAGAAATATCATCTTTATTTTTGTGTGTGTGTGTGTGTGTGTGTCCTTCACCTACATTGTATTTCTGAAAGAAGCTGAGGTAGCGGATGACTCCCACCCACACCAGCAGAGTGGAGGTCCCCAGCAGGATTCCGCACATGTCATATGATGACAAAGTCTGCATCACAACAGTGACGTCATTAATTACCAGAAACTGAGAATTGTGCTGAAAAGCTGAAAACTGTTTATATTATCCTTTTTCCTATTACCTTGGACTCAATCCCAATTTTGATGAAGCTGCCGATGATGGTGAACATGTCGCTGACGATGAGCAGAATATACCAGCCGTTGATGAACTCAATTCTGTCTCCCCAGCTCACACTGCGGCCAAGTTTGTGTTTGAAAAACTGCACATACTCCTGGTTAGGGAGTTGGAAGATGATCAATAAAAGGAGAAGCTGTCTAATGCTCTGTTTAAATTTACATTAAAATGTAATGGATTAAAAACATCACAAATGATTTAGTTATATCTCGTTTGTGCAAAAATGGCAGTGTAAAATCTGGTTTTGTGCCAGACTATTTCTTCTTCTGACTATTGTGTGCTGTAGTGAACTCAAGATAAAAGAAACTCAACATGAGAAGTCTCCAGTTCTTTCAGAGACATCAGAGGTGAAAATCAGCTTCAATCTAATCTACTACAATCTGCGCTCCGGCATGCCTTATGGCTTAAAAAACATTTCTGGAAAAGGGGCCCTCAAAAGATGCTTCCCCTCAGTTAAAGGTCTTTGAACACTAAGAACACTATGGATGAACTTTCATGACTGGGTCCCTGTATTGTTTGCTATCGTGCACACACGAGTGCTGCCAATGGTTTCACATTATTCCAATGATTTACAGATGGTGGTGCAGCAATGTGCCAGCAAGGGCAGGGGAGAAGAAGACTGTGGATATAAACTATGTGGGTTTTGAAACTTAAAAAAATAAAAGAAAAAAGGCTTTGCAAATCTTTTATGAGGAAGCAAATGAATTCAGACTTTTCAGAGAACTCCATGGAGCACCTTTAATTTCTGTGTATTAAATTAACAAACACATTATGCACAGTTGGACTGAAGAGAATGGTTATGTACAAGATGGACATGTTTTGGTCACCAAGTAAAAAAAAATGTATTTTCACGACATAAAAAAAGTGTTTGGTCTGTTTTCTTACATGTTGTAGGACGATGCCTCTGAGGATGGAGCGCCCACACAGCAGTAGGGACAGCAGACAGACGAACGCCACCAGCACATCAAAGAACTCCCTCGCATAGCTCTCCGCTGACAGAAGAGGAGCCAAATGAGACGGATCAAAGGCAGTTCAGGAAACAACAGATAAAACAGTGGACGTCAAGAGTCAGATGCTTGAATATATCTCCACAAATCATGTGTCCGTTACAGCTCCTCCACCTCCAGTTACTCACCGTGTCCAGACACGTTGGGGTCTTTACACTCCTTTATGGAGGCCTGGTTCTGTAGACGGATCTTAACTTTGCCGCTGTGCGCTCTGTTATCCATGACGATCTGATAGCAAGAACCAGTAAATTTACAACCTCTGGGTAACTGCATCAGATTAAGGTTTCGCTCAATTTAACATACAACTTGGGAAAACTGCAACTTTGCAGCTGTGACTGAGTATGGCACTGTGCTGGACTGTGATGCAGGGTGTTTATTTTAAAACAGTAGAAGAGATAGCTTACCGTGATGGCAAAGGTGTAGCAGTCAGGGATTTCATTGTTTATAATGGTCTGAATATTGATAGCCTTCAGCTGGAAGTCAATCGTTACATTGATCAGCCTGGAGACAAATATATATGATAGAGAAACACAGAGAATGTGAATCATTAACACTGTAAAGAAAAAGAACACTTCAAGAACACAAAAAATCTAATAAAAACAAACATAATATCTAACTTGTAAAACTTGAGAGTGAAATTCCTGTAGTCACTGTTTCCTGGAGCAGAAATGGGAGTCAGTGGATTCAGTCCAACGCATTCTGGAAACACATGAGAAAATAGCATTAGAGGAACTAAAAAAAATGTCATGTGGGGAACTTTTAAAACCATAAAAAACTATCTTTTTCCACATCACATGAAGCACCAACCACACTTCTACACTTCCTCAAAGTATTTTAATGCACAACAATCCCCTTGGAGCTTAACAACCATTTTTATTTGTCTTACTTTATTTTTTATCACAAATTGCCAAAAGCCAGATCAGCGGGTGTATGCAAATACCTGCTTTCCCAAGGCATGTATTGAGCTGCCAATAAAGTATATATGGAGGGGGAAAAAGCTTTTGTGTGTTTTTTTTGGTGATAGGAACTATTTCCAGCCTTTGAAACTAGGGCACGGTTGCAGGGCACCTCTTGACATATGTGGAGCACCAACACAATGACTCACTGACACGGTCATTTCTCTCAGGGCCAAGAACATGCTGGCACTGAATAAAGAACAAGACCCTCCAGAAGACCCAGGGACAAACGCAATGAACACCAGGGAAGAAAACATCTGAAAGATAGAGGTCATCCTACCGGTGACTACATGGGGATCAATGTCAAAGGTGTCGTTGACGGGGTCGATGGTGCCCCTCCTGAAGTACCTCTGGCAGAGGGAGAGCGCACTTCCGTTTACGCCGACGCCCAACACGTATGCATACCGTCCCAGTGAGATCTGAGGTAGAGCCATGTACTGAAGGGGAAAGTGGAAAGGGCAATTACTACCAAACCTCCTGGTCTAGTAACAAAAAAACAGAACAGTAGCTTATAATAGGGCCCATCACAGGTGTCATATCCTCATTTCTTTCAAATGTGAACCACATGACACTGAAACTAACATCTTAGCCAAATGCTTGTGCAACTTGAGAGTGACTGGCACGGTTCATCCGCATTACAAAACAACACACGTTTCCTCCCTCACCGCTAGTGGTATCCAGCCGCGTAAAAACTTTTCATTATATATCCAACAGATTCTGGGATGTTTCCGCGTCCACAACAATACAAGGGAGGCGCATTTCTACTGTAGTGCAGCAACGAACTACGTCAGAGTTACTCTGGATAATCCACACCAACCTTTTGTTGTTCGAGTTAAATTTTCATCTACAAACATCTACTAAATCATCATCACAGCAACACTTTGGTTTATGACCAAAATACCTGCAAAACTACTGACACTCCCATCAGCCTGTGCTTTGTGTTAAGTGCCAATTAGCATGCTAAACTAAGAATTTACCGGCTAAACATCAGCATGCTAGCATTGTCCTTGTGAGCATGTTAGCATGTTAATGTTAGAATTTGGCTTCAGTAAGTCATGTTTACATCCATAAACTGTGTGATTAAAATTCAATAAGTGGTTTTAGAATATGTAAAATTACATTTCTTTAATGTAATTGTAAAAATTAAATAAAATCTCAGAGACATGACATCCCAAAACTATATGCACAGCTATATACGACTAGAGGTAAGAGAGAAAATATGTTTTGGTTTGTTTGTTTGTTTGTTTTGTGCACGGAAATGACTCCTTACAGTTATTCTAAGGCTACCTGCTCTATGGCAAAGTGGATGCAGCTGTACAGTTCCATCTGCGTGTGGACGGCCTGAGGAGCGCTGTCCCGGTAATCCTTCAGGAAAAGGTATTTAAACGCGGCTGTGTTTTCTTCTTTAAATGTCACCACCATCTGGTTGCTCAGGCCAAACAGCACCAACTAAGAGGCAGAGTCAGGGACAGCACACGTGAGCTTCAACTTTTATATGTTAGTCAGCAGAGAATAAAACAAACAGGCTGTCACATCATGCTGTGATCTCTAAATGGTACTTGATGTAAATCAGTGCATGCAGCTGTATCCACCTGCACGGTCACAATGATGATTTTAAGCAGCTGCAGGCCCAGTTTGAAAGGCTTGCGACCCTTGGCGTGATACTTATCACAAGGGCTCATGAAGAAGTACTTGAGCTTCCTCCTCAGGGCCTCCTCCTCCTCCTCCTCCTCCTCCTCCTCTTCCTCCTGCTCCTGCTGCTGCTGGTGGCGGGGCTCAGAGCCCACCAGACTAGTGGGACGGGGGCTCCCACCCCCAAGAAGGTCCCGGGGCCCATAGCTGGCCACAGAGGAGAGGAGCCTGTCCTTCTCTGGGAAATAGAGAGATCCGTGGTTTTAGACTGGAGAGGAACCTTAAACATGATCAATCAAATGTTAAAGAGGCACTCAGGGGATTCAGCATAGCACTTTCAGAAAGTTAGGGGACTCACAAGAGACCAAATCAATCAACATGCAAGCAGAAGAGGCTGAGATATCATGACTTTTAGTCAAAACATTTTCTTCAATGCAAGTTTCATTCAGAGCTGCAACAATAAGTTGTAAAATGGATTTCTTAGTCAGCACATAATTAATCCACAACTATTTTGATAATCGATTATTTGCTGCGTGAGAATGTGCTGCTTTCCCTTACACAGCAGCAAACTGAATATCGACAAATCAAAACATTTTATGACCTCACCTTGGGCTTTATCATCAGGGTTATGTTTGTCCAAACGTCCTCCCTCCATTGTCTCGGAGGACATTATACAACTGTGAGTGCCCTTTTAAGCTTTGTTTCACCTGTGTATGTAAATTATTCATTGCAGCCTATAAATGGAATGAGGATATTGCTTTAACTCGGACTTGCTCAATAAGCAAAATGATATGCAGCAGGCAAACCAATTTAACGTTGATATAAAGCATTTCCTTGTAAAAACAAATCCCATCTCGGCATAATCGACGCCCCCGTAGACATGAACAGGTATCAACACGACCACGTGAAAACAGCAGCTGGCTAATAAATGTGTTTTGAACAACCGTGGAGCGAAGACACAAAAACACAGATTCAATGGCGCCGCGGAGCCAGGAAGAGAAACGTTACTGTAACGTTACCGACAGACCTGTGGCGCTGTCTTGGATGCAAGTGTAACTTGAAGACGCCATGGTGATGCTTCGAGACGATCACGCGAGGATGATGGAGACGGACATCATCGAGCAGGGAGTGGGTTCATGTTATCAAAGCGTGCTGGGGTTCATCATTCAAAAAGGTGTTCGGTGTCGCAGTGTATGGGTGACACAAAGGTAAACAGAGCGCAGCTTCCGGGTAGCAACGTCACTCCGTCACGTGACTAACGTGTCCGTGTCGCTGCTGAGAGAACAGGTGTTACGCAGATAATTGCATTCCCGTCACGGGATCACGCACAGCTAAAGCGGAAAATCATCATGTTTCGTCATTGATGAACCCCACAAAGAATATTTCGTTTTCAAGCCGCACAATCATGATCAATTCTTCTTATAACTTATAGTTAACGGTGAACTCTTCTGTTCGCGACCGGCGTGTTTTTAGACTTTGGAGCTGCTGAGATTTGCATCCCCTCTTATTTTAGCTCGGAAGTTTGGTACCTGCGTCAAATTCATAGTGTTGCGCAAAAACAGTCCAAACTATGAGCAGGTAACATCATTTGATCATTTGACTTTGGAGCTGCCGAGATTTGCATCCACTTTTATTTTAGCTTCAAAACAAGGGGATGCAAATCTAGGCAGCTCCAAAGTCAGCTCTGCCGAGTAACGCACCCGGATAATAAGGAGATGGATAATTTATCATAATTAATGAATCGCACAAAGAATACTGCATCGTTTTCAAGCTGCACTTTAGAAATCATTACAATGTCTGGCAGCGCTCCACAGTCCTCCTGTCAGGCAGACAGCTCGCCACCATGAGCATCATATTTGGTAATAGACTTGTTTTATTACAGTTTAATTCAAGATTAACAGACAAATAAACTGCCATAATAAGCACAAGAAACAATGTGAGAAGAGGTTTAGCTTAGCTTAGCACAAAGAATGGGAACTGGTTACATGGGGACAGACCGGAACTGAGAGGAGAAAGAGGGCTAATGTTAGCTGGACGATTCTTTTTTTCCAAAAAGCAAAATGTTCATTAATTATTTGGATTTCTCATATTTCACTTATTGGTTTTACTGTTTGATTATATATTCTGTAAATTCCCCAACCTCGGTGTCTAAACTGTGTTCTTCATGTTGCCAAGAACTAAATCCTGGGGTAGAAATGCTGAAACCTTTATTTAATATTCCGTGGGCTTAAAACTAAGCAAATTTGTCAAAATGCTGAGCCATGAGATATTGGGAGTCTATAAAACACCACGTGTACGTTTTGTTTTTAATTACAGAATGTAACCTCCCATGTTACTAATACCCCCAGTCACACACACACACACAAAATAAAATACAAATATAATACAACAAAAACAGTTAGGACATGACCTCAGTGTTGTCAATGACCCCGAGTATGAATCTATTGTACAGAGATGAAACATGCAGCTGGAGTTGAACTGGAATGAAACAGAGAAAACAATGGCTGAGAAATAATCTCAAGTCTGGACCCCTCTCTGTTAAATAAAGCAATTTGCAGCATTAAAAGAGGTATTTTTTATTAACATTACAGAGATCAGGGGCGATCTAATTAATTGTCCACCATTTAGTGAGGTGTTCTTGTTCAGTTTAAACCTATGAGGCAATGCCTGCACCTTACAATTACTCTCATTATCAAATAATCTTTTGATTCTTTTTTCACTTGGAATCATTGTTTAGTCTACAAGCGGTATAAAAAAGGGCCATCACAATTGCCCAGAGCCCATGTGACTGAAAATGACTCATAAAGCTAAATAATGTGATGTGAAAGAATGATCCAATATGTTCATATTTTATGAACCATCTGTGATTAAAAAATGTGACATGAAACTACAAATTAAAATGTGTTAAACTATGTGTCACTTCATGAGGTACAACGAGAGTGAGATGATCCACAAAAGCGCGGAAGATTGAACCGACTAGCTGCTTGCATTTCTGCTCTGGGCGTGGCTCAGCACCCTGCAGTCACCCATTCATCCATCCATAAAGTCACGCGGGTCTCATCAGTCAGTCAGGAACAAACACTCGCCTGGAACTGGATGATTTATCTTCAACCTGTATTGATTAACATAATCACCCACTCCCCTCCAGTCTTCCTTATCTGCCGTCCAGAGCCTTGTCCCTGGCTATGACTGACTCGTTAAACTTTATCATCAGCGTGGTGCCTTTGTGCCAGTGGGCAGTGACCTTGGCAGGGAAACCGCTGTGTGTGAGGATGGCCTCCACAATGCCCGCGGTGAAGGCAGCGCAATTCAAGCTGCTGTTCTCCTTGGGCACAGAGATGTACGCGTTGATGAGCGGCTCCTTTTCGATGATATAATAAGTCTTGTCATCGTCGTTGGCCTGCTCCAGCTTGTCAGCCTCCTTCCCGAACAAAGACTTCCAGACATTAACCTAAAAGGAAAGAAAACTGTCTAAATTAAAAAGTTAAAAAGGCACTGAACTCTAAAACCACCAGCCATATTGCACATTCGACTTACCTTGATAAAGAGCAGCATATTCAGCACTTTGGTCTCCCTCTTCCCATTCTTCTCCCTCAGCACCAGCACGTCCAGCAGGCTGGCTCCCACACTCTGTCCCATGTCGGCCAGGCGCGTCTGCAGCTCAGACACAGAGTACACACGGCTCTGACAGTACTGCACCATCTCTGAGAACAGGAGGGCAAAAGTGCTCACGCTGACTTCTGTCTTAGGTCGGGTCAGGGGTCGCTCCAAGATGTTGGATTTCCCCCGAATGAACCGCGTGTCCATTTTCTGTTGAGGAGTGATGATAGCGTGCAGCACAGGTTAGTATCTACTGACACAAATACACAGATCATTGATAACTAGTTGGTGTTGATGGCTAGCAGGACAACACTGGATACATGTGTTCAAACAAAAAATCATGCCTGCAGTTCTAAGATTATTTTGTCTTTTTGCAGGCTACCTAAACTTAATGCAACTAACCAATATTTCACTATTTTATATTTCATTTCTATTAATTAAATGTGTCAATGTAGTCTGTAAATTGTCAGAATAATAAAAACAGTTAGTGAAACAAAGTGTCATCCCAATCTTATACTGATGGGTTTGTAGGTTACAAACAACAGGCCAAAAAAATCAATATACAATAATAGAAAATACAAAAATAGAAAATACAAAAATCATCAAATTTGAGGAGCTAAAAATTTGCAATTTGCTGGCTGAATGATTTTAATGACCTCTTATCAAGTCTTGTCAATACATTTTCTGCTAATAACTAATAGTTTCAGCACTAAACTAATATGACAAATGATCATATTTACTTCTTTGTACACACACACACACACACACACACACACACACACACACACACACACACACACACACACACGTCATGTACTATAAATTACATTAGATTAACAAACAGCATATTCGCCATAGTGCTATCTCTTCCAGTAGATTGTCGACATGCTCCACTTAGCCACTTCTTCCTACATCTAATTCACAGTATTTTTCTCCTAACATTCAATACGATTTGTACAACTACCCACTGCGATTCTGCTAATGCCCAGTTTGAGCCGTTCAAGCATAACAAACAGCTGATTAGCACTAGCTGTTAGCTACCTAGCCATAAATGCTAGCTAGCGGGTACTTCCTGCTGCGATAACTGCACCTTCTAGGAGTGGAAACATACGTTGTAAAAACACAAACACAGTGTAGATGTGAAATATTATTCTAATTTCCATAAGCGAGGTATTTGAAGATAAACGAACCTTGTTGCCTGTTGATAAATCGGCTACGCTTGTTTTTTTTCTTTTCCTCTTCTTCTTCCTTCTCCTTTACGTTTAGATTACGTCGCGTATTGCAGACAGAATTTTAATGGCACAGCGCCACCCACTGTACCGGAGTATGAAGCGTCAACGCGTACACAAAGACAATGTTTTCAACATATAGACAATGTATGCAGTGTATTACATATACAGTTTGTTGAAACAAAAAAACATTACATTTGTGATATGAACTGTCTCGTATTCCTATTATTTCTTCAATTATTCACAAGCTCCACCCATGGTTTATACTTATAATGACCATTAGTATACAGCACACTTTTTATCTAATAATTTATTTCTTTAGTTTGTTGTTAATTTGACATGGTGCCCTTTGATCAGCAGAAAAAAGAACAGTAAATGAGCCAGAGTTAGCCCACTGGGTCTGTCAAAAAGTCACGCTAAAATACTGAATAAACTGATGTCTTACAGATACAGTAAATATGCACAACATAATAAATCAGTACAAAAAGTACAGTGCACATTCACAGATAAATAATTCCAAAGTATAACACAGCAGTTCCCAAAACTTTCCCTCAACATGCGAACCTTTTTCATTTGTAGGAACTTGTTGACATATTGGGGAAACTAAATGCAAAAGGAACTGAATTAAATTGAACTGAAATAACATTATAAGGACACCAACTGCATTGACACAAGTCCAAATTGTACTTAACGTGCAGTTTTTCTTTTTCAATAAATCATGCTAACCATGTTAGCAGCAGAGCATGCCCGTTTCTATGTTGATTCCAAATGACTAAGACATACAGATCATCCATTATCATAGCAGACCTTGTGAGTTGTCATGGCGGGCGAAGCACAGGTGAAACTTATATAAATATTAATCATGGCTCGGTTCCAGCAATCAGTGCAATTACTGATTTTATTAGTTACATCCTTGTTTGAAAAATCAAAATGTCTGCTGTCAAAAAATCAACTTTAGTTTCACTCTGCATTTTTCTCCCTAGTCATGTGCACCCTGCCCTCAAAAACTGTATACGTCTTTATTTTGTGTATTCTCATTTAAGTCTCGTGAACACTCCCTCCCTCTAAAGGTCATAATTGTTACATATTACAGTAATGACAGATTTATATCTTTGACCTTCATTTGCATCCCAGACCTTCTGCAATGTATTTTCCAGTCCACCCATAGACTTCCTATTTTTGCCCTCATAGGACTGCTGTGGGCACTGATCTGTGACCTTTGGGCTCAACAGTTCTTCTTATCTGCATTTTCAACAGTGTCAGTGTGCATATAAACCCAACTGTCACTGCCACACGGCGCACACGTGTGATTCATGGTTCTGGGATTTCCTCACTTTTGCAGCCTGGCTTTGTGTTTTCGGAACATTGATGAGAACGAACTTATTGCCTCAGAGGGGACTGCCGATAATTTGTACAGTAGTGACGAGTTTGCAACTTGATGATTTTATTCCCAGAAGGTTTGTTTCCACATTAAGGACACAAACGAGATGACTGAGATTGATTTCAGAACTTGAGAATTTCTCGAAAATGCCCACCTCGGTCACTTCGGCAGTGTGTGTTGTACATATGAAGACCTGGAGTGGTAAGGACAAGCGACTCTACACTGCCTACATTACAGGTGCCAGTTTCCCACAACAGATTGAACGCAGGCTTATCTACAGTATGTCTACAACTGTTATATAACCGCCCACTTACTCTACACATGAACGTCAATAAATGAGAGAGAGGCAACAAGGCAGCAGACAGTTGAAGCTTGGAGCTGAAGGTGTTCATGACTCAGGATGGATAAAGGCAGATGGAAATGGACCCTGGTTCTTGTTGTGGTCTTGGTCAGCACGTATGCAGAAGGTAATGACATTTGATTTTGTTTTTGACAGTTTTATGAGCCGTGTTACGTAATGGCAAGATTATCTGTTCAAGATTATTTTAATTGAAAGAAACTCTAATGACTTAAATGCACTTTAACTTCTGTTTTACTATTACTCTGACAACATTTCAGATGAGATTATTTATACCTGTTTCTATATACTACTTGGCAGTTTGTATTCTGTTTTTACTTTCTGTCTATGTATGAGTTCAAATAGGCTCATACATCATCTGCAGCTGAAATGTCAGCCTGTATGTATCTAATCATTCCTCTATCAGCAGAGTGGCAGCCACTGGTGTAGCACAGAAATCTGGGCGTTGTACATGTAGCCTATCACCCTTTTAATACTATTGTCACGCCTGTACAAATATCTAAATTAATAAGTAAATGCATATATTTCTGTAAAGGTTGTTAAAGTAATCAGTAATGAAGTGTTTAGAAGACATTCAAGGAAGTCTGCACAATCTGAAACACCAGCTTGTTGTAGCCCTCTATTTAAAACATACTGTGATTACGGTGCAAAGTTTACTATAACAATATTTCTGTCAGAGCACAACATGGCTTTACTACATTTCATAACAAAAGACAACCAAATAAGACTTCACTGGAATTATGTTTGATCTGCTGAATTACAATAAATGAGTTTCCAACAAGTGCTAGCCCAGTCTGTTGCATCATAGAAGTAGCATGCTATAACTTTAAAGGCACAATCCTCAAAATTCAAACTGAAAACACAGGATTAGAAACTATTCAATTCAATTTTCAATTCTACTATCTGTCTTGATACAGGCATATTGAACCTGCAGCTGACCCATTCTCTGTTGAATTTGTCAAACAAAATAATCATCAGAATGTTACTGAGATCTTGAGTATAACTGGATCTTTCTGGACGCTTATAGAGCAGTTTGTCAAACTGAAGCCAATGCTGCTTCATTTATCAACACGCTAGCTATTATCACATTGTTATGTACTCCTATTAAACCATTCTGAAACACTGCTTTCAATTTGTATTCACTCTCCTTTCTTCAACAGTAATAGTCTTTTTGAGGGCCCTCTACATGTTGGGGCCCTGGGTACTTAGTTCCCCTCATAGCTCATAGCTGTGCCCCAGGTGGCAGCAGAGTGTGTGTGTTTTCGAAACGAGTTTAAGGGTAAGGCTGGGGTTGAAGATATGGGTTTTCATCTGAATGACAAAGACGTGTATGTGTTTTCTGTTCTGGTCTCCAGCTTCCTGGCACATGGACGACTTCATCAAGGCGGTGAAGCAGGTGGAAGACGGGGACCCTGGGTCAGCGCCAGCAGCTGTGTTGAGGAGGCTGCGTAGGGCAGCTGGCCTTAATGATGCCTTCATTCAGCACTTCCTTGGCAATGCCGACTCTGGTGGTCCTGAAATGGACGCCAGGCTCTCAGTTTATATTAGCAAGGCTGTGCATCACAATGTGACAGAAGATGCTAAAGAAGAAGGTGTGGTCCTGACCTTTGATGGCACGACTGTTGCCCTCACACCGCTCCTCCTGGGTATCGAGGCTGGTTTCCTCTCCAAGTCTAGGGGGCATGTTCGGGGCCTCTACCAGCTCACTCTGGCCAAAGACCTGCACCTTTCTGCCAGGCTCAGCCCTCCTCTCACCCAGCTTCTGGGACCTGACGGCTGCTGGGACAGTGTCAGCTCTCCTCAGGTCTTCACCCTCTTGGATAGCCCCTCTCTGCTCACCACTGCTCAGGTCAATGGAGGCATGGACGGCGCGGTTCTTGGAATGGAGGTCTCTGCCAAATCCAGACGTCCTCTCAAGCTGAGCAGTCTGCTGACAGAGTACTACTGCCACCAGCTGGAGAGCCAAGGGATGGACGCCGCACCGCACCTCATCAGCCAGCACCGCAGGGAGAACTTCAGAGGGCTGGTCGCCCCTCCTGTGCTGGTCAGACATGCGGTGAAATCAGTAGAGCTGCAGCAGAGATTGAAGGGGCTCTCAAAGATGGACGTGAAGGAGAAGAAGCAGCTGACGGCTGTGGTGAAAGAGGGAATGAAAGAGTTTTTCCATAAGTACACGGGTGAGCACGAGACCAAACTGCAGAGGAAGTGAACAAGAAACAAGTGTTGTCTTTCAAATTGAGAATAATCCATTTTAGCCATCCATTAAAAATAAGAACAGAAGAGGATGATTATTACCCCTTTGCTTAATTCTATTTACATACACTAAGTCATTCATTATTCATCTGTTTCAGATTGCCCGCCCATCATACCTCGCTGTATGTGGGGTGCAGAGCCATACAGAGGAACCCCTACCAACCTATCTCTTCCTCTCGCCTTCATGTACATCCACCACACTCACACACCAAGCCAGCCCTGTCTGACCTTCAAACAGTGCTCTAAAGACATGCGCTCCATGCAGCGCTTCCACCAAGAGGACAGAGGATGGGATGACATTGGATACAGGTAGTGTCTCTTGCACGTGTCAAATATACATAAGTGAAATTTTGCACCCAACTCACAATGTCTTTACACTCCTAAAGCTTCGTCGCGGGCTCTGACGGGTACCTCTACGAGGGCCGAG
This sequence comes from Nannoperca australis, assembly GCA_036023655.1. NCBI lineage: Eukaryota > Metazoa > Chordata > Actinopteri > Centrarchiformes > Percichthyidae > Nannoperca > Nannoperca australis. The sequence goes on along the minus strand of JAVQJD010016765.1, from coordinate 6,058 downwards.
GCTGGCTCTTGCGAGGGGCCCACACCCTCGGACACAATTCCATAGGCTACGGTGTTTCCTTCATCGGAGACTACATCACCAGTCTGCCCTCCCAGCATTCCATGGGGCTGGTGAGAGATCAGCTGGCATCCTGTGCCGTCGGTGGTGGCCGACTGGCAGCCAATTTCACCCTGCAGGGGCACAGGCAGGTGGTGAACACTTCCTGTCCTGGAGACGCTCTCTATTATGAGATCACAGGCTGGGGACACTTTGGGGTATGTACATAGAAGTATTGAATATACACAAAAGGACACAACTGGTGTTGCCTGCTCCAACTTGCCTTTAATGCCCTGACTGCCTTAATAGCACAACAGAAACAGGAAGGTTGAAAGTGCACAGTCAGGACCCTGTTTACACCTGGTATTAACATGCGATGAATGCAAGACTTTTGACATCAGGGTGCGCCATTCGTCATGTCTTTAAATTCTTCTGTTTGGACATGTCAGGACAGTCAGGGCCTGTCTAACAATTGCTAGAACACCTTCGTATTTGTAGTTGTACGCTTTTCTGTTTTCCAAGTTACCACAGCTGAGTTAAAGTCTGCCTAAAATCATAAAATAAAGAAATAAATATTCAGAATATAAAAACGTTTACCAATACAAAAAGAAAAATTACAGGTTAATAAGATCCATCTTCTAGACTAGACTAGACTAGAAATGTTATATAATATAATGTTAGATATATCTTCTTCCTTAACTTTATATCTTCAAATCCCTTTTCTCATTATGGCTCTTACAGTATTTTTTTAGCCATTATTTCTTGTTGCATGGCTATGTGTCAATGCAATGGTGGAGTACATTTGAGGACATTTATTCAAGTACTGTAGTTACATATAATCTTGAGTAACTTCTACAAGTATTTTACTACACACTGGTACTCCACTACAATTCAGAGGAAAATATTGTACTTTTTTACTTCACTATATTTATCTGACACTTAGCAGAACTTTGTTTTTTCTTTGCTCCAATACCGTTAATCATTTCACAACCCCTAACATTTTCCTTGAGACCCTTTGAAGGGACCTGAACCCCAGGTTGGTAACCACTAGACAAACAACCTAACTGGACCATCTCGATCAGCTACAACAGTAACATGCTCATTACACACTGATGCGTCTCATAGTGTAATACAACTGTGTCATTGTTTCCTTCCTTTTAGGAAGTGAAGAAATGAAGATGATGATCTGCTTGACATGAGGAAGATACTGCTAAATAAACCAAAACTCAACACAATAAATATTCGTCTCATTCGTGTTCAAAAGAAAACATGCATGACATCTTGTGTGATTATTATGGAAAGCAGTGGTGGAAGGTAACCAAGTACATTTACTCAAGCACTTTACTTAAGTAACATTCTGAAGTACTTGTACTATGCTGCTTTATACTTGGTCACCACTACAATTAAGATGGAAATACTGTACTTTATACTCCTCAACAATACATTACAGGTTAAGATTTTACATATAAAGCCTATCTGTGTCTAAAAAATGATTTGCCAGATTAAACTACACAGCAACATGTAACATTAATTTGATAACTTTAGTTACTAGTTACTTTGCAGATTCAGATTATAAAAACAAAATATAAATCATCAAATAAATGATGATGTATTGTTAAAGATATTTTATGGATCCAGAGGGAATATACACATGCTCCCCAGCTGTATATAAAGTAATTCAATTTAGATCCACCTTCACCAGCTGCAACATTAAAGCAATGAACACATTAATCAATATATATAGTTTTGTATATATATTTCTTTGTATTCTATTTTATTCCGTATTGTTTAAAAGCTCTTTCGCATGCTATATTTTTACATTTTATATCTACTACAGTTTTTTTGCACTATCGAAAGTTAGGGGGACTAATAAAGGTTTATCTTATCTTAAATGTATAATCCAATAACATATAGCCTAATAATAGCCTACATTGTTCTAAAATGGGCCATTCTGCATAATGAGTACCTTTACTTTAGTTACTTTAAGTGTATTTTGCTGCTAATACTTTTTTTACTTTTACTTAAGTAAATGTATGCAGGTATGGAGGACCGAAACTGCCATAATGTACAATAAATGAATAAATTAGTCAATAAATGAATTGATATGCCATTAAATGCACCAAAAATAGTATTAACAATAAATATATGCATTAATTTATTGATAAAATGTAACATAAATAGATATTTCTGTATTTATCTATGTATTATTTTCCGTTTTGCATTTTATTTTTACATTTCTTGGTCGTTTAACATTTCTTGGTCATTTTACATTTCTTGGTCTTTTAACATTTCTTGATCGTTTTACATTTATTGGTCTTTTAACATTTCTTGATCATTTAACATTTATTGGTCGTTTTACATTTCTGTGTGTGCTTGCTGCAATGCTTCACTATTCAAATGAGGGGGCCTAAGACTGATGTCTTAGCCGCGGCTGCTACCGCTGTTTTAGACCTATCGCGCCAGTGACAGCCGTCTAGCTCTATTGAGTCTCTTTACTGCTCTCCCTCATGATTCCAGCTGCGCGTTGAGTACAAACTTTACAGTCAATCAAACAGAGAGAGAGAGAGAGAGACTAGTGCAAATCATGAATAATGCTGCCAGTGTTATTTGGACAACATGGCATGTATAGCGACAGACCGACGCTTTGAACGTGACAAACATGCATGAACTTAAGTTGCATCAAAACACGTAGTTTGGACTCGTGCACCGCTGCTAGCACCGAGCCCCCTCACAACTGTTCAGCTTCCGCGGCTCTCGTCTAAAGTGTATCGTGGCTCTGAGTGTGATCTGTGCTGTCTGTCTGGATGAGGCTTTGGACTGAAGCCATGAAGCCTGTTTTGATGCAACTTAAGTTCATACATGTTTGTCATGTTCAAAGCGTTGGGCTGTCGCTAAACTTGCTAAACATGCTATGTCGTCCAAATAACACTGGCAGCATTATTCATGATTTGCACTAGTCTCTCTCTCTCTCTCTCTCTGTTTGATTGACTGTAAGGTTTGTACTCAACGCGCGGCTGGAATCATGAGGGAGAGCAGTAAAGAGACTCAATAGAGCTAGACGGCTGCCACTGACCTGCCGCGACAGTGACAGCCGTCTAAAACAGAGGCAGCCGCCGACATCAGACATCAGTCCAAAGCCTCATCCAGACAGACAGCACAGATCACAGCTCGTCGGTCCACCACCACTCACTCAGAGCCACGATACACTTTAGACAAGAGCCGCGGAAGCTGAAAAGTTGTGAGGGTGCTCGGTGCTAGCTAGTTAGCAGGCGGTCTGCCCGCTCGAAATGTGACCCCAGCGGTGCACAAGTCCAAACTACGTGTTTTGATGCAACTTAAGTTCATGCAAGTTTGTCACGTTCAAAGCGTCTAAAACAGCGGCAGGTCGGTGGTCAGTCGCGATAGGTCGGTGGCTGCTACCAGAAATGCCACTGCTAGCTGCTGCTCCTAAAGCTTCTTTTCAAAAGGAGTGGACACCGCTGTTGGAACAGGGCATGCATCTATGGATCTATGCACTCTGATGTCGATCAACCAATAGCAAAGGTTGACCCCATGACGCATATTGACGGACAGGCCCACTCATTTGAATAGTGAAGCATCGCAGCAAGCACACACAGAAATGTAAAACCACCAAGAAATGTAAAAGACCAAAAAATATTAAAATAAATGCAAAACGGAAAATATTACATAGATAAATACTGAAAAATCTATTTATGTTACATTATATCAATAAATGAATGCCTATATTTATTGTTAATACTATTTTTGGTGCATTTAATGGCATATCAATTCATTTATTGACTCATTTATTCATTTGTTTATTTATTTATTGTTAATTATGGCAGTTTCGGTCCTCCATATCAGACAGGCCTTTGAAAAAATGTAAAAGATCTTGTGAAAACATGAAATAAAACATCACTAATCACATCAACAACAACAAAAAGTAGTGCAATTGTAACATAAACGTTTTAACATTTTAATAGAAACTTTGATTTGGACACCAGTATCCATTAGAGCTAAGCAATGCAAGATTGTGGATCACAGTTAACATTTCCTAATGTGTGCATTAAAACTGTATCCAGTGCTTCCTGACAGGAACTGCATGGATGAATGTTCCTTCTCACACATTTCAAGAGTTAAAAATGGACAAAGTGGTCCACATAATTGTAATATAGGTTAACACCAAAAATGTTGTGTTATGTGTAGGTTACTGTACTAGTGCACCCACATGCTGATGCATTATGAACATGATTCCCAGACAGTGTATCCTTCGGTGATCTCCTAACGTTTTCTCCACCATGAGGTTGATGTGTTTTTTAATGAAATATCTTTATTGTTGAATGGACTGAATGCTGTTTATGTCCCCCTCAGGATGTACTGTAAACTTTGGTGAGCAATTAACTTTTAATTTGGTGCCATCATCAGGTCAGCATTTCAATACTTTATGAACAAATACACACAAAACTAATGACATTCCCATCAGCTGTGTTTTGTAATAATTATTAAATGATTAAGTTTAAACTAACCTGCTATGGTAAAAATTAAACCAGCAAACATCTGCATGTTAGCATTGTCACTGTGAGCATGTTAGCATTTTTCTCGGAGCACTGTTGTGTTTGGAGCAGGTACAGTCTTGCAGAGCTGCTGACGTGGCTGCAGACTCTTAGTCCTGTTTGGATGTTACTGACAACTGGCCTGTGTTGTCATGAGCACCTTTTGTAAAAGGCAACGTTGAAAAACCACAGTGCTGAATACATTTGTGATTACTGAGGAGGAACAACAATTTATAGTCACTGGTTTTAACATTCCAGAGAACATATCCATAAAATATCCAGTATTGATCATCAGCATTCTAGTCTGGAACAGCTAAAGTGAACTACTTCACCCCAGTTTCTTTGGAAGTTGTTTAAAGTCACTGAGAAATGTAGGAAACTTAGGAGCTAGCTCAAGGATACACCATTAAAACCATACATTGCAACACTTAATCACAAAGCTCTTCCTGGCATGCCTTCAGCGTCACAGGTTGATGATATATACACACATTTGTATAAGAGGATCTGAGGTTGGAATTTCCTTTTTAAATCAATGAAGGGCAAACGCATTTCAGTAGGTAAATCATGACGAATAACATCATCGATAGACTGAATGCCAAGTAATACTAAATAACCATCCAGTAATTCAGTCTCCAACACGTCATGTGACCTTTTTTTCCTATGAAACATTTCCAGCCGGGTTTAAAAGCCAGCATCTGAGCCAGGACATAAAGATAATTTAAGAAACAACATAGGAGCAATTAACAACAATCAATGACATATCTAAAAACTGATAGCAAGACTGCCACAGAGATTAACACCTACTTAATCCAAATAAACAATTGGTGAACACGGAGTCTGACTGAAACAGCTAGAGGGCCTCAAATGCATTCTGGTTCTGCTGTGTTTCTTGTGTGTGTTTCCCTCCAGGCTTTGACATGTTCTCTGTAAGACATAATTCTCTGTGGAGTGATTTTTCTTTTTTAGGAAAGTTTACAGAATGACCGAATGCTGTCCTTTGCAGAATGTGGAATTAAAATGAATCCCAGTACTCCTACTGTGTCTGTGAAAACAATGGAAATGTACATTAAGTTGAATTCACTATATGTGAATTATTATAATACAGGTAGTTCTCCTTGGTATCCTCCGTCAGAGTTACCTGGTCTTTGTTGCCATTTATTTGTTTGTGCTTGGTAATTGCTGCTTCAAGAAAGTTTGTGGGGAAGTCAGAACAAGGTATTTATTTAATGTATATTGTGATTTAGAGTAAACATTAGGACTTTATTACACAACAAACAAAAGGTTCTAATTCTGAGTTTTAATGTGGCACAAACATATATATATTCAATTCAATTCAATTTTATTTATATTGCGCCATATCATAACAAAGTTATCTCAGGGCACTCAATCACATGGAGCCGGTCGAGACCAACTTCCACACACACAAAGACCCAACGTTCCCACCATGAGCAAGCACTAGGCGACAACGG